>JADRCD010230128.1:15250-31526 GCA_019843815.1 Montemys delectorum
TGTGTGTGTGTGTGTGTGTGTGTGTGTGTGTGTGTGTGTGTGTGTGTGATTCACAGATCCAAAGGTTTCCAGGTGAATGGAAGCATGTGATCTACAAGAAGCACAAAATGTTTTAGCTATACTCACTGCTACACTAGAATTTCAGTGTAATAATATATACTTTGATCAACATACTTCTTTTTCAAACTTCTCTTTGCCAGTCCCTGACAAAAGAGTTCCTTCATTCTATATCTATGAGATCTAATAATTTAGATGGCTTATGAATGAAATTATTTCACATCTATATTTCAGCTTCTTACTTCTTTCATTGAATATGAAATATTTCCCTTGAATCCATATTGTCATAAGGTCCATAAGGTACCTGTTATTGAAATAATGAGAATACTGTGACTATAATTTCACTTTGATTTTTACCTTCCAATATACACAATAAATTACAAACATTAAAAATTATTTCTCCTTTCTCTGAGATGTTTGACTGGAAAAGACAACACTCACTTCACATTCCTCAAATTTCCCCATGCTACTCCAATGCCCAGGATACCAGTGGAGCTTCTCCAGGGTAATTTCTCCATATAGAGGTCATACTGAGTGTGGTTGCGCCCTACTTGTATCCACTTGAGATTTTGTATGGTTCTCTGAATCTATCCTTATCTTCTTTTGCCTTATCTTGAGAAGTGTTCTGATTTATTTTCTGCCAAGCTCGTAGGAACAACAGATATTTCCTTGGAAAGAGAAACATCTTTAAGGCCCCAGTTGAAACACTCAGTTTTCAAACCCAATGCCCAAAGAAGGCACTTTCCCAGCTTTTATTTTGTTCATCTGTTTTTGAGCTTTCATAGTTGAATGTTGGCTCTGTTCCACAAACAACTTGTGCCTATGATTGCTTATGGTGTGGTTGACACAAAACTGGAAAAGATATAGTCTAAGCTAAATGCCAGGGAGACTAGAGTCTCCCTGTAGTAACAGACAGAAAACTTTCTTTTCTTTTCTTTCTCCTGTTCCTGGTGCTCTTGCCTTCGAAACACTGATGGGTCAGAAAATAACCCATGAAGAGTCCAGGAGAAAAGAAGGGCTTAGGAATTGATCTCACTGAGGCAACTCAGGATGAGCCTGTGCAGAAGTTGATCAATGGAGTGCAGAGTTTAGACACTGGGGCACATTTCATTCACCAAAGCTGAGCTTGTGGGTCATCATCCATGAGTTCTGTTCTATTCTCCCTTTTTCTAACCAGTTACTGAAAGCATTGCTTAAGAAATCATTTGCTTTAGTGGGATTGCTTCAAGTTTCTCTCTATTTAGTTTGATGTTGGCTACAGGTTTTCTGTATATTGCTATTACTATGTTTAGGTATGGGCCTTGAATTCCTAATCTTTATAAAACTTTTACAATTAAGGGGTGTAGAATTTTTTCAAATGCTTGCTCAGCATCTAATGGGATAATCATGTGAATGAACCCACACACCTATGGTCACTTGATCTTTGACAAAGGAGCTAAAACCACCCAGTGGAAAAAAAAAGACAGCATTTTGTACAAATGGTGCTGTTTCAACTGGCAATCAGCACGTAGAAGAATGCACATCAATCCATTCTTATCTTCTTGTACAAAGCTCAAATTCAAGTGGATCAATGACCTCCACACAAAATCATATACTGAAACTAATAGAAGAAGAAATGGCGAAAACCCTCGAATACATGAACACAGGGGGAAATTTCCTGAGCAGAACACCAACGGTGTATGCTCTAAGATCAAACATAGACAAATGGGACCTCATCAAATTGCAAAGCTTCTTTCTGTAAGGCAAAAGACACTGTCAATAGGACAAAATGGCAACTAATAGACTGGGAAAAGATCTTTACCAATCTTACATCTGATAGAAGGCTAATGTCCAATAAATACAAAGAACTCAAAAAGTTAGATTCTAGAGAAAATGGGGTACAGAGCTAAACAAAGAATTCTCAACTGAGGAATCTTGAATGGCCAAGAAACACCTAAAGAAATGTTAAACATCCTTAGTCATCATTGAAATGCAATTCAAAACAACCCTGAGATTCTACCTGACAACAGTCAGATTGGCTAAGATAAAAAACTCAGGTGACAGTAGATGGTGGCAAGGATGTGGAGAAAGAGGCACACTCATCCATTGTTGGTGGGATTACAAGCTGTTGCAACCATTCTGGACATCAGTTTGGTGGTTCCTCAGAAAGTTAGACATAGTATTACCTGAGGACACAGCTATTCCACTCCTGGGCATGTACGAAAAGATGCTTCAATGTATAACAAGTAAACATGCTCCACTGTGTTTGTAGCAGCCTTATTTATAATAGCCAGAAGTTGGAAGGAACCCAGATGTCCCTCAACAGAGGAACAGATACAGAAAATGTGATACATTTTCATAATGGAGTACTATTCATCTATTGAAAACAATGATTTCATGAAATTCTTAGGCAAATTAATGGAACTAGAAAATATCATCCCAAATGAGGTAACCCAATCATAAAAGAACACACATGGCATGCACTCACTGATAAGTGGATATTAGCCCAGAAGCTCAGAATACCCAAGGTACAATTCACAGACCACATGAAGCTCAAGAAGAAGAAAGACCAAAGTGTGGATGCTTCAGTTCTTCTTAGAAGGAGAAAAAATACTCACGGGAGGAAAACTGGAGACAAAATGTGGAGCAGAGACTGAAGGAAAGAGCTGAGGATCCATCCCATATATAGTCACCAAACCCAGATACTACTGTGGATGCTTGGTGACAGGAGCCTGATATAGCTGTCTCCTGAGAGACTCTGCCAAAGCCTGACAAATACAGAGGTGGATGTTTGCAGGCAACCATTGTAGTGATTATGGGGTCCCCAATGGGGAAGTTAGAGAAAGGACTGAAGGATCTAAAGGGGTTTGCAATCCCATAAAAAAAATATCAATATCAACCAACCAAAACCCTCAAGAGCTCCCAGGGACCAGACCACCAGTCAAAGTGTACACGTGAAGGGACCTATGGTTCCAGGCACATATGTAGCAGATGATGGCCTTTTCTGAGCATCAATGGGAGGAAAGGCCCTTGGTCCAGTGAAGGCTAGATGGCCCAATGTAGAGGAATGCCACGGTGGGAGGCCAGAGTGGGTAGGTGGGTAGGGTAGGAGTGGGTAGGTGGGTAGGGTAGGAGAACACCCTCATAGAAGCAGGGGATGGGGTATCGCTTAGGGGGGCTTCTATGGAAAATGGAAAGAGGATAATATTTGAAATGTAAATAAAGAAATTATCCAATAAAATAGAGTTTTTAACAAGGAAATAAAAATAAATTTGAAACCATCAAAGAAAAATAAAAGTCACTTGCAAATTAGTCTCCATCTCTCAGGTTGCTTCATGGTAATTTGAGCTAATACCATGCCTTTTTGAACATTTATTAAAATTTTTAACCTTCCATCAGAATCTGTCAGTGTTTTTGTTTTTATGATTTTAGTTTTCCAAAGTACTTGTGTAACTTTCATTCATTTTCATAACTTTTATGTTTCCCTCTCACATACAAGGATACATGTTCACAAAGACTACCCTGAATTCAGTAGAAAAGTTTGAAAATGTAGATATTGATTCTGTCTGGCTTGAATCATATTAACACAATTTGTTGGAATATTTTGAAATTTATACTTGTTTACATGGAATAAATTAATTTTGTCCTTTTGTAACCATAACAAAATTACAAAAATAATGACACCAAAAATCATATTTTCCTCAGGATGATATTAATCAGAAAAAGTCATTGGGAAAATTTCATTAAAAATAGAAATCAACCATATACTAACTTACATAATGTTATATTTGTCAAGTATCATAAAAAAGTATACTTAATTCCTTATATTTTAAAAACATATAAAATAGATCCTAACTTGGAAAAATAGCAGAGACTAACAGAAGAAGAAAACTTTGAAATAATATGTATGGAAGGCATTTTAGGTACTTTATGTGAGTACTCATTCATATTTTCCATAGTAAAAAGGAATATATACTTTGCTTTTTAATATATGAAATGATATAATGGATCAGAGGAGTTAATGCATTAGAGTATGTATAAAAATATCAGTTAATATTTAACCTAAATTTACATTTTTTAAAAAAATATATATAGCTCAAAATAATAACCGTTTAGATTGTTAAAAAGGTGAGAGATGATGTACAAACTTATGTTTTACAAAGTTAACACAGAAGCAGGATAGTGCCCAAATTGATATTGAGAAAATTAGGAGTACATTGTTTATTTATACATAAAAAAAAGACTACTATAAATTGGAAAAAATTGGCAGCTTACTATGGAAGATGAAAATATGATGAAACCAAATAGAGGCTATTGAGGCAAATAAATTACATGAGAGAACATGAGAAGAAAAGTATGACAAGAGACAGGAGCAATGTAGCAGAATGAGCTGAGCCAGAGACTCACTACAGCCTTGTGCCTCATCTGCAATTTCTGTTAAGCCATTTGACCTATGCCTTGTTTCACTCAAGTGTAAAAGTGTAGATGTTCGAATAATGACTTCCTTTACAAGTCTGTAGGGAGCATTAATTAGATAATGCTCTCTATGAGCTTTGAAGATTAAAAGGCTCAAATAAGTGCTAAGTATAAATACAAAACCAAAGAGATGCAATCAGAAAGTACACAAATCAGAGAGATGAAAGCAGAGAAAAATATAATAGAGGTGATAAAGTCTAGATAGACAGGGAGGATCACGGGTGACATGCTGGGAAAAACCAATCCTCCAATAAATACAAGAGTCTGTGTTGAAATCATAGCTTATATGGATTCATGTATGAAGGTTTTATCATTCTAAAAATTATACATTTTTATGTATGTTTCTATGCAGTTTGTGCTAAGAGAGAGCTGCATAATTTCTTTTCAAGGACACAAAAGTCACCATACCCACTGTATCTGTCACTTTCTACGCTGTACTGTTGATTTTTGTCTACTCTGCTTTTAGGTGTTACATGCCTATCGAATGTGAGGCCTTTGTTTTGCGATACCTCTTCTCTCTACCCAATACTTTCAATGTGTGAGATTCACAAAGTCAAACCAAAATAAGATGGATGGAACTCAGTGACCACAAAGGACTCCAGTGAACTGTGAAACAGGGAAATGAACCAGGCTCTAGACAGAAAAGATTGGGTGGACTATGAAACTAATGCCAGTTACTGTATCAAGCTTTACCCTCTAATCTCCTCAAGGCAATTAGAATTTTCAAGGAGAAAAAGAAATCATGACTTCATCAGAAAGAGAATAGTAGTACTCTGAATTGATTTTATTTTTCATGAAAAGTTTAATTGAGGTATGAGTGTGGAATAGGAGGAAGATATTTAACCAGTGACATTTGAGTTTGAATGGGACTATGTGGTAGTTCAACAGCTACCACATAGACAATGGTCAATCACAGCTGGGCTGTAAAAGCAAGCTTAGTGCATCTCCTGTGGATGTGGTACTTTATTACATCAGGTATAAAAAGAACTATGAGACTCCATAGTTTAAAGTTTAGAGCCCTCTTTTGTCATAGTTTCTTCTAAGTTTCACAATCTAGTCTTCTGTGTGCTTCCTCATCCTTCAGGCTCAGTGACTATTGTCTGCACAGTTGTGATATAATGATCCATATTGTAACTAGACGCCTTGGTGTTTTCAGAATGTTAAGTTGTTTTTGCCTCAAATTACTTGCATTGAACAGATGTAATATGACAAACCAGTAAGTCAAGGTCCTGTATGTGAAAAATAAATTGGTGAGTAATTTGTTATCAATCTCAAGTGGTATCCAAGCACAAAACCCAACTTCAATTGAAACACATTAAGATGACATAGTAGACTTTACTGCTAAAGGACAAAGTAGGACTTTGAAAATACATCAGCAGGGGACATGGAAGTAACAGATTAATATAAGACTTCTCAGATAAAATTTTAAATATATCCTTAGGATAACCTATAAAATAATTGTGTAATGCATAACTAACTTTAGTTTAAATGCTTAGGGAGCTTTCTCATGATTCTTCCATTCATATCCTAGCTTTTTTCGTTTTTCTTTTTTAGGTTCACTCTGTAGTTATTTCTGTATTCATGTATACTTATGTTTCTAATACATAGGTAGGAAAGCACATATAAAATTGGCATCTGATTATATATTTCCTATACATTAATAGACTACTGATAGATAAACAAATATTTGAATAATCACAGTAAATAAAAGAGCATAAATGAAAAAGTATGGTCATTTTTAGGAAGTGTTGTGTTTAAAAATGTCATAAACAAATAAGAATATTGTTTGAATTGTCTCCTAAATGCATATTGGGATCAAGACACTTATGATGTCCATTAAATGCTAACGTGAAATCTCAGTTAGCCATTGAAAAAATTTCAAGGTCTGAGTTCAAATATGGCCATTTTTTTTAAATAGGTTATTGTTAGCTTCTTAAGAGAAGGAATTGAGTCAAACCAGAATCTCAACTTTTTGACAGCATTTCTTTGAATGTCTTATGTTACTATAGCTTGATCACACCACACTCTCCTCACATTTTTTTTTCACAAAATTATAGTGCTGGGAACATCTCTGCAGAACACTTTTTACCTCTCTTATTGTACTGCTAACAAAATTTCTTATGATATTTTTGGCATATTTCTTTTGTGCCAATGATTATGATATATTCATCCTTCATCTTTAGTAGAAGATCTGGGACACAGCCTTCTTCTAGGATAGTATTATGAAGTCCTTCTGGTAAGGGCAGTCACCATATATCAAGCAGTGTAGAGACTAAACTCATGTCTGCTTTTCATGAGTGACTGGTAATAACATCATGTTGATTCTAAAAGACCTTGAATGTACTTCAGTCCCAAAAGCTAGAGTGGCTGATCAATGTATAGTAAACTGAGAAGCATACGTTACTTGATGAACAAGAAAATTATGATGTAAACACAGGACAGAAAATGATTTACATATTTAAACTTGGTTTGGGAATAAGGTGTTGGGTGCCAAGGGATCCTGAATTATATTAGAATAAACAGAGTCAAACACTCAATTAATATATTTATCTAAAGAGCTAACTTCCTAAGTAAGGAAAATGGTACTTAATTAATTTGGCTGAACAAGACTTCTAACTGTGAATTCCCAGCAATGCTGCTAAATGGGGTCACTTGAACAACCAACTAGAAAGGAATAACACATTGAGAGGAAGAATTGGGAAATTATGTATATTAAGGACATTTTAATTAGTATCAATTATTGTATAAAACTCATTTTCTTATTTTTTATATTATTTGATCATATCTTTCTCCTCTTTAAACACTTTCCATACACTTCCACACCCCCTTACAAACACAATTTTATATCTCATTTCTTTCTTTAAAATATCAAACCTGAGCCAATAAACAAACAAAGAAACAAATAATCAAAGAAAACATGATTTGCTACATCCAAGAAGTGCATATTAACGTCAAAGATAAACATCATCTCAGGGTAAAAGAATGGAAAAAGATATGCCAAGCAAATTGACCCAAAAAACAACCTGGTGCAATTTTAATATCTAGTCAAACAGACATCAAAAGAAAACTAATTTGATGAAATAAGGGAGGACACTACATACTCACCAAAAGAAATATCCACCAAGAGGATCGTATAGTTCTGAACATTTATGTACCAACACAAGATCACCCAGCTTCCAAAAAGAAATGATGCTATTGCTAAAATCACATATTGATCCTCAAACTGTGATAGCTGGTGATTTCAATACCCCACTTGCCAATAGAAATGTAACCCAAAGAAAAACTAAACAGTAAAATGGTGAAGATAATGATATTATAAACCAAATGACCCTAGTAGATATTTATAAAACTTTTCACATAAACATAAAAGAATATATCTCCTTCACAGCCCATCTTGGAACTCTCTCCAAAATTTTCTACATATGTGCAAACAAAATAACTCTCAGAAGACACAAGTAAATCAAAATAACACCCTGTATCTGATCTGACATCACAAAATGAAGCTGTCTATCAACAACAACAAAAGTCGTACAAAATCATAGAAACTGTACAACTCATTATTGAATGAAAAATGGGTTAAAACAGGCATTAAAAAAGATAAAGACTTTCTAGAGTTGACTGAAATCAAAATCACAATATATACAAACTTGTGGGACATAATGAATACATTTCTAAGATGAAACTTCATAGTACCAGGTGCCTACAAAAATGAAAAGAAGAGAAAAGAAAAGAAAGAGAAAAGAAGGATGTGTGTGTGTGTGTGTGTGTGTGTGTGTGTGTGTGAGAGAGAGAGAGAGAGAGAGAGAGAGAGAGAGAGAGAGAGAGAAAGAGAGAGAAAGAGAGAGAAAGAGAGAGAGAGAGAAACATGAAAGAAAGCCCAAAAGAGGTAGATGTGAAGAAATAACCAAAGGTAGGGCTGAATTTAACAATGTAGACAGAAACAAACAAATTAAAGCAATACAAAGAATCAAAAAGAGTTGACTCTTTGAGAAAATTAGGAAGATTGGCAAACTCTAAGTTAAATAAAATAAAAGACACAAAGTGATGATGTAAATTAACATGTAGTTGAAAAGGGGATATAACAACAGAGGCAGAGAAAATATACGATTTCATAGTTTAGAAACTGATACTTGACCAATTTTAAAAATATAATACAAATAGACAATTTTCATCATAAGTACAATCTACTGAAATTAAATCAAAATCAGATGAGCAATTTAAACAGACTTATAACCCTTAACATAACAGAAGTAATTAAAAGTCTCTCAGTCAGAAAAAGCAGAAACACATGTGGTTTCTTCATAGAATTCTATCTTACTTTGAAAGAAGACTCATTGACAACACTCCTCAAATTATTCTACAAAATGAAAGAGAAAATAAATGTTTCTTAATTGTAAGAGGCCACAAGTAACATGATCCTTAAGCCCAACAAAGGGAATTGTACATCCTTTTCCCTTATGAACATAGATGCAAAAATTCTTAATAATATACATTCAAACCAAATAAAAGAACCCAAGAAAAAGACCTATTATCTTCACAGAAGAGATGCAGGGTTGGTAACAGGTTCAATATATTTAAATCAATACATGTACACTATGATATACACAGACTAAAAGACAAAAACTACAAGATTACCTCATTAGATAAAAAGTTTGTGACATAATCAGGTAGACTTCATGATAAAAGTCCTGCAGAGACTAAAAATATAAGAAGCATTATTAATCATAATCATAACAATAACAATAATAATTAATAAAGATGATAAAGGAATTATGCAAGTCCACAGTCAATATCAAGCAAGAAACAAATTTAAAATACTTCCATTAAAATCAGTAGCAAGACAAGGTTTTTCATTTTATTCATACTTATTCAATAGAGTACTTGGAATCTTAGAAAAAGAAGAAAAAATTATATAAAAAGGATACAAATAAGTGAAGCAGGAAAATATCACATTTGATCTTATTTATAGATTATATGAATATATACTTAGCTGACTTTAAAATTTCCACCACAATGTTTCAACAGATGATAACCTCATTTAGCAGTCCTGCAAGTTGCAAAATTAAGACACACACACACACACACACACACACACACACACACACACACACCAGTCATCTTTCTTTATAGACAACAAATGGACTGAGAAAGAAAAAATAATATATATTGGGGTATTTGTAATAAAGCAAGTAAAACTCTTTTTTGTTATTTTTTTATTAATCATTTTCTTCATTCACATTTCAAATTATATCTCCCTTCCTTGTTACCCCTCCACAAACACCCCTTCCCTTCACTCTCTACCCCCTCCCTTTTGTGTCTATGAGGGTGTTCCTTCACCCACTTACCAACTCCTGTCTTACTTCTCTAGCATCCCGCTATGCTGGAGCATCAAGCCTCCACAGAACCAAGGGCCTCTCCTCCCATTGATGTCAGATAAGGCTATCCTCTGCTACATGGATCCATGTATACTCTTTGGTTTGTACTTTAGTCTGTGGGAGGCCCTGGGTAGTCTAGTTAGTTGATATTGTTCTTCCTATGGGGTTGCAATTTCCTTCAGCTCCTTCAGTCTCTCTGTTAGCTCTTCCATTGGGGTCAATGAGCACAGTCCAATGGTTGGCTATGACTATCTGCATCTAGATTGGTCAGGTGGTGGTAGAACCACTCAGGGAACAGCCATACCAGGCCCCAAGAGCTTCTTGGCATCAACAATAGTGTGGGTATTTGCTGTCTGCAGATGGGATTATCTCCAGGTTGAGCAGTCTTTGGATGGCCTTTCCTTTAATCTCTGTTCCATTTTGTCCCTGTCCCTCATTTGGAAAGGAACATTTCTGGGTTAACAATTTTGAGATGGGTAGGTAGCCCCATCCCTCAACTGGGGCAGTGCCTATCTACTAGAGATGGTCTCTACAGGTTCTATCTCCCTTTTTGTGGGTATTTTGGCTAAAGTCATCACCACTGATATCCTGGGAGCCTCTCACTTCCCTTTCATCTGGGACTTTCAAGTGGCTTCCCCAGTTTCCTATTCCCTACTGCTACATATTTCTATTCGATTTTATAATACTTTCTACTTCTCATCTGTTCCTTCCAATACCTAATCCTGTCCCCACCCATTCCCTCACTTCCTCTCTCCCTCCCAGATTCCTTCCTCCCTCTACTTTCTGTGATTATTTTGTTCACCCTTCTGTGTAGGACTGAAGCATATATATTTTGTTCTTCCTTCTTCTTAAAAATAAAAAGTTTACAACACTGAAGGAAGAAATTGAAGAAGATATCAGAAGATGATATGCCTCCCAAGCTCATGGATTGTGAAGACCAATCTACTAAAATGATCTTACAAAAAGTAATCCATATATTGAATGTAATGTCCATCAAAGTTCCAACACAGCTCTTCACAGCTCTTGAAAGGATGGTTTTTAGCTTTACATGAAAACACACTCACATAGATACACAGAAAAGAAAGAAAAGAGAAGAAAAAAAGAAAAGAAAAGAAAGAAAAGGAAAAGGAAAGAAAAGAAAAAGAGTCACCAGGAAAGCTAAAGCAACCTTAATTAAGAAAATCACGGCTGGATGCACAGCCATCACTAACCTCAAATTATACTACAGAGTTATAGTAGTAAGAACAACATTCTATAGGCATAAAAACAGGCATGTTGATAAATTAAACTGAATCGAAAACCATGACATATGTCAACATAACTATTGACTCCTAATTTTTATAAAAAAGCCAAAACACACACACTGGAAAAAATAGACTCTTCAACAATGTTGGTAGTTAAAGTGGTTGATATCCTGTAAAAGAATGCAATATAGCCATATCTATGACCTTGAACAAAACTTAACTCCAATTGAAACAAAGATCTCAGCATAAAAACAGGTACACTGAACCTGATGGAAACAAAAATGGGAAACATACCAGGAAAATACATTTTGATCAGATCACCAAGAACACAGATGCTAAGAATAAAAATAACTAGGACCTCAAGAAACTGAAAAGCTTCTGAGTTGCAAAAGATACAATAATTTGGATAAAACAAAAAGGCTACAGAGTGGAAAAATAATTCTTTACCAACTATACATTCAATGAGGAGTAATTATAAATCCTATAAGGTACTCATTAAACTGAAAATAATAAAAAAATATATTTTTAAATATAGGATACAGTTTTAAACAGAGTATTCTCTTAACCACAAACAGCTGAGAATCACTTAAAGAAATGGCAAACATGCTAAGTCATCAGGAAAATGCAAATCAAAATCTCTTTGAGATTAGATCTTATGAATCAGAAAGGCCAAATCAATCAAACAAATAATAGCCATGCTGGTGAGAATATCATATCGGGAATACAACACTCATCCATTGATTATAGGGATGAAAACTTGTATAGCCACAAAGGAAATCAGTGTGATAGCTCCTTGGGAATCTGGAAATATATTTGCCTTTAAATTTTACAATATTACTGTTGGGCATATAGCCAAAATATTTTACATTCTACTACAGAGACACTATCTCAAAAATATTTAGTTTCTATATTAATAATGACCATATGTTGAGAACAATCTATATGTTCACTTATTGATGAATGGATAAAGATAATGTGGTATATTTACACAATGACATATTACTTAGCTCTTAAAAATGAAATTATGAAGTTAACAGATAAATGGACCAGGTTAGAATAAAATTATATAGAGTGATGTAAAGCAGACCCCAAGATACAAATATGGTCTATAATCCCTTATATATGTAGATATTATCAGTTTAGTCTTTGATAAGCAGGCTATAATCCATAGAACTATAAAAGTTAGGTAAAAAGTAAGATAATGAGGGAGGATTCAATCACCCTAGGAAAGAAATAAAGTAGATAACTGCAGATAGGAAAGTACTGGCATAGAAGGATCAAATGGACAGAGAGAGGAAAGATTAAGGTGAAGAAGGGAATACAAGGAGGGACAACTAAAGCTAAGAGCTATATGAGTGGCTGTATGTAAACCTAACAAAACAGAGGCTTCCCAAAATATATACATACACAATATTTACCCAAATAGAATTGCCTAATAACAGGGAGAGGGAACCCCAACTGGACATTTCTTGATCTCAATTGAAAATGTAAGTTCATAAAATGGTTTCCATTTAAATGAGTTTTTGCCCAGATGGCAACCAAAGGTATTGCCAAGCCTATCTATCGGTTGTTCTCCACAACTCAATAGTAAGTTCCTATTACTGAAGATTCCTGTAAAACTAACTTTCATTCACCAGATATAGTTCTTGTTGCAGAGGTTTACTGCTGAATAAGCTTACCCTTTCTAGTTCTTTCTGAACTTTGACTGAATGGTTCAACTCAACTGTTTTGGTTCAAACTCCTTTCAAAGTTTACTGACTCAAAGAGGCTTCTCTCAGCTTCTGACTATATTTCACTGGTGTCCTCAGGCAATCTGTTATAATCTTCTGGCTCATTCTCATTCTCAGGATCATTTTGTCTCTACTGGCAACTCTGTAAAACTCTGTAAAACTGTCTAGTAAAATTTAAAATTGCACATTCTCTCTGTCTCTCTGTCTCTGTCTCTCTCTGTTTCTCTGTCTCTGTCTCTCTGTCTCGCTCTCTCTGTCTTTCTCTCTCTCTGAGGTGCTTTCTTTGCTCTCCTCTTTCCTGTCTGTTATCAGGAGAGTTAGGCATGTCCTCTCTCTGATTCATTCTCTCAAATATTTCTCTGATTAATCACTTTGTCTCTCAATTAGATGTCACATTCAAATATGTTTGCTTCCTTCTACAAATCAACTATTCCTTCCATGTTTGGAATTAAAAACAGGCTAAAAGTGTATCTGTATTACAGCCAAAGGCATTAAATGTGTGTCATTATAGCCATATTACACAGATCAAGAAGGCCTTTGGATGTGATCCCTTGCCAGTAGCCATGTTGCTGCATTTAAATTCTTCTACAGATAGCAACTACACAAATCATTCAAATGGAGAAGTTGAGTCCCTTCCAACCTAGCACCTTTACTCTTATTGTCTAATGTTTATATTACTTGAAGATATATTCTATGCTATCAAAAGAAAAAGGTAAACCCCATGCTAGCTACAAACCCTTTGATGTAATATTGTGACCTGTATGTAAGATGTATGATTGAGGAGTGGCATAATGACTGTAGAAATACCTAACAAATATCAGGTTGGACTGAAGGCCTACTCAATGAGATAGAACTCAAGCTTGACATTTCTCAAGAGTACAAGAACCTGAGACAAGATAGGCCAGAAATCTAGGTGGAAAACAAGCACTACTCTTCTGCTAAAGGAAAATAGCAACAAAATGACTCAACAACATTCTGGTAGACTCACAGATCAGTGTCTTGCTCAGCCATATCATAGAAGCTTCTTACTGCAAAAGATGAGAATAAACACATTGGCCCATAGTTGAACAGTGTTTCAAGAGTGAGATACTTGGTACACTTACTCTTAAATGGTATGCCTCCATCAAACAGCTCAGGGAGTTCTGCGAAAGAGCTGGTAAGAGAAAAGGATGATGAAGAACACAAAGGAAGCAAGACCTTCTAAACCCAGCAGGACAAAGACATATATGATGTCACAAAGGCTTCAGCAGCCTGTGCAGAGCCTACACAGTCTATGCATTATGAGGTCTCAGTGCTGAGAGCAGAAGTGGTCACAAGCCCACATCATTATTTCAGAAGATATCTCCAGTTGATTACCACTCAGAAATGAAAATTTTCCTTTTTCAAAAACAAACAAACAAACAAAAAAGGATTCCCTATATATACAAACCACTCTTAAGGCCAGGTCCCAGGACCAGAAGTATGTGGGCCAATTGAAGAGACTCAATGGTATTTCTGGTGGATCTTTTCTGTATTATCTATCTATCTATCTATCTATCTATCTATCTATCTATCTATCTATCTATCTATCTATCAGCTATTTTTTTGTTTGTCTTATAATGCTTTGTCTGGGCATTGTTTCCTTTCTTTGTTTTTAGCCTACAAGTCTTTAACTTATATATTATGGTTTCTACTTTTCTGCTTTTATGGTATTAATGTGTTTGACAATCCATGTGTCTCTGTGTTTATATATGTTTTCATCTGGTGCTTTGTTTCCATTTGTTTGTTTGTTTATTGGTTTTTGTCTTATTCAAGTTTCTTTTTACCTCACACATTACTATTATTTTCCTTTCTTTTTCCTTTTAGATACCTGCATGATTTCTAATGAGAGAGAGAAAGCAAGAAAGATTGTAAATTTGGGTGGATAGGAAAGTATGGACTGGAGCTGGGGAAGGGGGAAGCATAATCAGAATATGTTGTATGAAAAAGAAAACCTTTGCTATTAGAAAAAGAAGAACAAAACAAACAAATGAGCATGAAATCTGATTTGTGTTGTCCAACCATTCCTGAGCAAGGGGTATGGTTAGAGTTTGGTTCATATACCTGGTGTTAGTCCTTTGAAGGAAATTCTTTTCTATGTCCCAGTATGTATCATTCAATTTCAAATATTTTCTTAGCTAGGACTAGAACATTGTGTTTAGCTTTTCTCAGTGAAATTTTGTATGACTTCCACTGTAGCAATTCTTATGCAAGCTGTCAAATTTACTGTGAGTCTTATGGGCATAGGTAGTATAGTAGAGACTTCCTTTTTAGGTCTGAATACTCCAAATTCTCTTTCTTTCTTCACATTCCCCTGTTATGAGACTCTGTTAATTGCCATCTATAGCAATTCAGAAGCTTCTTTGGCAAATGCAGAGAAATGCACTGATATGTGAGCTCTTCATTAAATGAGTAGAAGTTATTATATTGCTATGTCTATTTAGAAGAGCAATATGAGTTGGTTTCTATCTAGGGCATATGGTCTATCTAGTATTTGGTATTTACCCCATTTATATGTCAAGTATAGCTTGCATCTCTTACAGAATGCCTTGAATCCAATAAAAAGGTGATTTGTTATTCCCACAATATTCCTGATACTATTATTTTTGTAAGCTTGTCTTGTAGTCAGATTGCTATTGTAGTTCACTGAGTTCATAGCTGGGTGAGACTGGTAATCAGTTTTCTTTCCCAGTAGTATCATTAACAACTTCCAACACTATGAACCCTAATTTGTAAGGAGTGAAGCTTCTAGTTGAGAACTACCTAGATTTCTCCATGTTCTATGATATAAGTATATTGTATTTTCATCAGTAGGCTCTCTCTGTCAGGTTGGAGAATGGTAATGAATAACACTATTAGCCTATAATGTTGGGTAGAGCCTAAGGGACCCATTTGGCCAACCACTCAACAAGATGTAGACCATTCTTAATTTCATTTGGTAACACATGGTGATTAAGTGGGACATTTTCTCCCCCATTATATGTTAAATGCCTTTACATACCTTTTATATATTTTAGGAAGCTTCTAAAGTAATAGGTTTAAAAGAAATCAGAATAGCAATGAGATGGGGCATGGGAAGACATTGAAGAAAAGGGATGATGGGGGAAGGATAAGTAACAAAAATGCCTTGTCTTAGGATTTTGTCTTCAGATTTTTCTATTGCTATGATTAGATGCAGTTACCAAGGAAATTTATAGAAGAGTCATTTTTATGTTTTCAGAATGTGAGTTTATTACCATAATGACAGAGAGCATGGCACCAGGCTTGTAAGCATACATGACACAATGCTGAGACTGAGAGCTCACATGTCATCTACAAACATAAAATGGAGTGGGAAGTGGGAAAGAGTGGAGAGAGAGAGAGAGAGAGAGAGAGAGAGAGAGAGAGAGAGAGAGAG
>JADRCD010230128.1:31536-45618 GCA_019843815.1 Montemys delectorum
AGAGAGAGAGAGAGAGAGAGAGAGAGAGAGAGAGAGAGAGAGAGAGAAAGAAAGAAAGAAAGAAAGAAAGAAAGAAAGAAAGAAAGAGAGAAAACATTCCAGTTGGTCCAAATGGGAATGACAAGGGGTTTCAAATCTTTAAAGCCTGCCATTTTCTAAGAAGGGCACATCACCCAATCCTTCTCGAAGAGTTCCATCTACTAGGAACCAGATATTCAAATATATGGACCTTTGGAACCATTCTCAGTCAAACCACCAAACTCCTTTTGAAAAGCAATTGCCATGTTTGAAATTGCTTGTGAAATTTTAGAATTCTCCCTATAATGTTTTACAAACACAAACTAAGGGAGAACGATTTTATTCCATTATGGTGGCATGTTAAGGTTTCAGGAAGCTGAAGCAGATGGCTGTATACTGTCTAGAACAGGAAAAATAATAGAAAGGATGATTGCATGAATTAGCATTATGGTTTTCCATCTGTAGACAGTTCAGGTCCCAAAAATTAATCCTGCCCACAGTAAGTTGGTCCTCTTCAATTAAAATAAGTAAAATAATCCCTCATAATTGTGATTCTACCAGATGGTTTCAAGTTGACAATTACAAGTGACAATTACACCTACCAAATTGGAAATTGTTGAAAAGAAAATGTGTTAAATGTAATATATAACATTGGATTATCTTGATTTCGAAAGAATCTAATAAATCTTGGCCAACATTCACCCTACCTCACCTTCATCTTTTACTAGACATATATACAGAAAGTAATATACAAATTTGGGTTCAGCAAGACACATAAACAGAAATAAAAATCTGTTTATGTGTTCAGGAGCTAGAGAAGTTGCTTGTTGATTCTGCCATTTAAAAAGTTCTAGAGGGATGCTTTCAAAAGTAACTGCAAATGTTCTACTTTTATCTTAGATTGGAGAGACTCAGCTTTACTGACTAGTTTTACTAAGTAACTGGATAAAACAACAACTAGTAAGGAAAACACATAATAAATGGAATCTTTCCAAACTCAAAGTTGTGCTGGATTAGAATTTAGGGGTATTTCTGCCAAAGGAACATACCACTTACCTATGCTTAATCATTGCATGTATTTAAACTGGTTTTACAAATTCATACCTAATTATCAATCTTACCAATTTGCAGCACCATCATATATTTTCTTTGGGATACTTATACTGTTTTATTCTTATGCCATATAGCATATTTTTAGCACATAATAAAGGACTAATAATCATCAAAAGAAGTCAGGTTTTTATTAGTGAAAAGAAGTGATGTTTCTAACACAATAAATTTGCCCAAAGGGAGCTTCTACAACTATAAAATCTAATCAACAGCAAACATCTGGCATATTTTTTTTCCATATCAAGTATCATTTGAGGCAATAAACAACAGTATGTTGTCCATCATGAGTCTAAGTGTTATTGTGTAGGCTTAATATTTTTATACATTATTTATTTATTTATTTATTTATTTATTTATTATTTTTTATTTTTTATTTTTTTATTTTTTTTGTTTTTAAGACAGGGTTTATCTGTGTAGCCCTGGCTATCCTGGAATTCACTCTGTAGACCAGGCTGGCCTCGAATTCAGAAATCCTCTTGCCTCTGCCTCCCAAGTGCTGGAATTAAAGGTGTGTGCCACCACCTCCCGACTTTATACATTTTCTAAAGTTTACCCTTGTATCATTCAAATGCTGACTTCTTGGCCTTCATATATTTTTCAATCTGGACACAGCATGGCAATGCTTACACCAAGAATTTACTGTTTCAAGTTGATGTAAATAACTCTTACCATTTATTCTCTGTCATGATAGGTGTTGATTACCCAATAGCTGGGCAAAATAGAGAATTGGGTGGAACATCCACCAACTGAAGACTGAGAGAAGGAGATTCAGATCAGCACAGATGGAGCATGAGGAACTATGAGGATGGGATCTGGGAGAGAGCATGGAAACATACCTGAAGTCTAAAGAGACAGATCAATAATGATATGCAAGTATCATGAGATGGGCCTGGGAGGTGACTATATTACTGTAGAAGGTAAAGCTAGATAGTGTAACTGCTCAGTGGTTGAGGTTCAGTTTTAAATAAATATTGGTTTTTCTGTGTGATTATTGGGGAACAGTATAAGGTAAAGAAATACAGCCATTGGATTAATTCACTGTTTACATTTATATTAAGAATAATTTATTCGTGTTCTTTCACCACTCCTGTTGGTGAAGCAACTGGAGGATAGGGTTAGATGAGGGGAAGAAACAGTATTGTAGAACAGCAGAGAGTCCCAAATTGAAAAGAAAAAAAAAAGAGAATTTTGCTTATTTGTTTTAGCAGAAAAGCTGAGATGGTTTCAACTTCAACTGTAGTTTCTTAGCTACCTGGAAGATCTAGTCTCACACACATGCGCGCGCGCACACACACACACACACACACACACACACACACACACACACAGATGCACTGAAACAAACATACACACACATACATACACCAGAAATAAAAATAAATACATATATGCAAGTGCTTACCTAAGGATTCTTTTTCTCCTTAAGTGCTGAACTCCAAACAATTGAGTCAGTAAAATCAAAATCTGATCTGAATTTAGAGAGTGTTCTCAACATTACTGTGCTAAGGAGAAGTGATAGCCATGGCAGTGGGAGCAGAGTTCTGTAAGTGTTTCTATGATAATCATGTAAACTTACCTTCTTACCTTTTGTGAATAAACCTGTAAAAGGATGGATAGCATGAAGTATGATACACGAGATTTTAACCCCAAGAGATGCATATTGTAGTTAATATTTATCCATTAACAGTGAAAATATATGTAGTAGTACTTGTGCTCAAATTTAAACAAGTATTTGTTTAATATGCTTTTTTCCATTCTAAGTAGGGATTAGTAGACCAAAGTGTTCTTATGTTGAGTCCTAACTGTGTTAGGCATTACTTTGTGGTGATAATCTCTTGTAAGTGCTGCTATTATTAGAAAACACACATGGAAGGGAAATGATTGTTATTTCCTTCTTTCTTTTATTTTTTTCTTTTAGCTTTTCATTTATATGACTGTAATGTATGGGATTTAAAAATTTTCCTCCCTAGAAGTTAGGTAGCTGGTTACCAATTTTGTTCTGTTGTAACATTGTCTTTTTGCTCATTCCCAAAAGGAACATAATGCCAACATAATGCCATTTTGCTTTCTTTTTTTATTTATTTGTATTTTTATTTTTTTATTTTTTATTTTTTGCAGGGGACATCTCCTGGTTGAGAATTCGTCCTGTCAGAGGATGTGGGCATTCTAGAATTGACAAGTATTACAAAAATTTCCTCTCAACTCCTTTATCCTTTGTGGAGAAATATGACTAATGAGAGTACATTTTGTCCACATCTGGTGAACTAACTCCTTAAAAGGTATGTGAGCATAAAGTCTCCATTTTGTTCTCACTTGACCTAATGGACATGTTTACTTACAACTCACTTACTGAGTTAAGAGTTTTAAACAAATCCTTTGTAACCTGGGTCCTTATGCTGTCATCTCAAATTCTCCTCTTTGTTGAGTACCTGTGCTGAATAGAGTGACCCTATTCCTTATGTGTGCATCAGTCTTCTTCAACAAAGACCAAGCGAGTGCTTTAATTTCATGCACATTTATCTTCCCTTCATATCCTAGTTCAATTATTTTAAAAAACTCTACCCACTTAGCAAATGTTTGCTGTATAAAAATTAACCAAGGAAAATATATGCTAATACACTGATACATGTATTGGTATATGTGGAGCCATACACATTAATACGTTATTTTATGTATTTATATGAACATATATAGTTTAATACAATGGAATGTGATTTACTTCTTTAGTCCCAGCCTGAATATTAAAGTTGCACATACTGAATATCTAATCTAGAAAGCCTAAACCACAAACACCTTTCTTAGGAGTCATTTCTCTAAATCAGTGTAGACAAGCAACACCATCTGGCTTGTGTAGCTCTTTAGGTAGATGGAGGTGGATAAGCTAAAAACTTTAGAGTTTACCATTAAAGTGAGCAAATTAGGTCATAACCATTCACTTTCTGCAGACTTTTCTTGATATTTCCCAGTGCAGGCTTTGCCTTCTTATAAGGTTTACTGGCTCTCCCCAGCAAGACAGACGCAAGATAGTACCTCCTCTGCATCTTCCTTGGTCGGCTCAGAGTAGAGCTGGGATTTCTGTAGCATTAGAATCGATGGGAGACTGCTAATCCTAATGGAAAGTCAATGCCATGTTTGCTAATCTTAACACAGGAGCTGAACCACTTTCAATTTCAATCGGAAAATCCAAAATCTGATGAGCCAATTTTATTATTTTTTTTAAAGAGGAGATGCCACTCTGAATTCTGTTCAAGCAATTTACCTGTGCACAAAATATTTCATATCCTGTGCTGCCCTTACTTACACATTTTAAAAAAACGATTTTCACAGCTCTACTTACAGGTACCAAAATATTTATTATAAGCTAATAAAAATAGGCAACTATTTCCTCACTCTAGATTGTTTCCTTTTTCTTCTTTCTTTACGTTTTCATATTAAATTCTGCTTAAATAAATACAGTTCACATGTCACTTTCAAAATTTTTCAACGAAAGACAGTATAACTAAGCAAACACAAATCTCTTTTCCCAAGTTATCCATGAAAACAGGAAGCAGCTAAGATGTGAGAATTTCATTTATAGAATAGTTCTTTCTAGATATTAGAGAGAAATCTGCCAATGAGAAGTTACTTCTATTGGGAAGTGAATTTTGACACGGTATATGAAATTTCCTGTATTATAAAAATTCTGAGCCCCACTGATTTTACTGGTATTAATTTATGCAACAGAGATGGCAATTTTATTCTTTTAAAATTGATATGCTTGAAACATGTTTGTGGTGTATAGTAGAGAGGCTGAAATATTTGTAAATTTGAAGATGTGAAATAGGAAAAACATTCTACCCAAAACTAATCGATGTGATTTTAAGTATTTCCAATCACACCACTAAATTTCACAATTTTATGAAATTCTTACCAGATAAAAATTATGCAGTCAATTTAATTCCTAGTTCTTTGTATAAAACATGATGTGATGTTTTTCAAACTCAACTTTACAGAGTGTACCCACTATTGAAAAGCAGTTTATATACATCTTAAGCGTCTCAATTTTTCTCATTATTTTATATTAAATTCTCATATTAAACCATGTTTACCTTATAAAATAGCCTAACATTCGCAACTCTCAGCATCTGTTTTATATAAAATTAAATTTTGCATCCTGATGTTACTCTCAGAAAAACTGACAATAACCTGCTCCCACAATGACCACCTCTGCCAACCTGTACCACCATATTTACACTGGTTACACAAATGCTCAATTTTAGGACACAACATGCCTGACTTGCCATTTCTTTGGGCAACAGTAAGTCTATATTTTTTTTCAAATGGTACATAATTACTTCTATATAGGGCAAGTAGACTATGCCCCCAGACAGAAGAACTGGTAAGGTTGGCCCAGCCTAAATCCCAAGAAAGCTCAGAATTGAGAACAGTAGGCATGAGGTCAGCTTCCTGCCAAACTACCTGATCCAGAATAGGTAATCACGACACCCAACTAAGAGGACCATGACAATTGGTCACTTAGCCTCAAAACCTGGAAATTTCCATGCTCATGAGGTGTCTACATAAGACTGAGTATTCAGTCAATCATCTTCCCTTCCTGGACAGCCCTTCCAGAAAAGGGTATTCAATCTCTGTTCACCCTGAGTAAGTGCATGCATTTACATCTGCCATCAAATAAAGCAGTTTGGACAAGCAAGGAGTATCTATTTCTGTTATCAAACATCACTGACTATGTGGGTATAAGTCACACAGAGCTGCATCTAAATTTCCCAGAGATTATATTCTATAAATTTCATTTATAGAATAGTTCTTTCTAGATATTAGAGAGAAATCTGCCAGTGGGAAGTGAATTTTGACACGGTATATGAAATTTCCTGTATTATAAAAATTCTGAACCCCACTGATTTTAAAATCTTACTTAACGGGTTCAATATGCTATTTTCAAGGACCAAATTTCTAAGTATAAATGATGGTATTTGAGATCAATATGAATATATACTCAAATTATATGATTATTCTGGTATAAATTTCAGTTAATTCTTTTTATTACTGAAATGTACTACTGTGTTTAATTTGGTTATGATGGGAAATATTTAAATGTGTTATGTTTAAAAAATTACCTGTGAGATGAACAAAGCAATTCTAACACAAGCAGGTATACAGAGTTAATGAAGTATGAGCTTTCACTTGGTAGAACCATTAAATTTATCACAACTATCACATGTCATTTGCATAAGTAAGATTATATGTCATGTCACATTAAAATTAATTGTGATATGATGTGATATGATCAAATCTATAAATATAATACTTTTATTTTCAAGTAATGTTTGATTTAAAATGTGAATGAACTCTGCTAGCTAAGGCAGATATTGCATAGGGACATGCCAAAGCAATTAAAAATATCTTAGGCATCATTTATTATAAAAGCCACAAAGGCTGCTTATAACAAATATTATTTCTGCATTTATTTTGCTTAATAGTAATTCTGCAAATATAACATTTCATATCCACGTGCTGCTCCAGCTTAACTCTTCCTAAATATGTGTCTTCAAAGATAAATCAACATTTAATTAAAAATTCTTTAGATAATATTTACTGAGATCATAATAGTTCCTTAAAGATTACTAAAGATATTGTCTAAATTCAGTTTTGTCAAGGAATCTTGGTTTCTTCATTAATGGTGATTTAAAGTGTTGCTGAATACAGTAGTCTGGGCTAACATTTGTGGTGTCTTTGTGTCTGTGAGACTTCTGCCCAGGCCCCTCTAGCTTTTAGAGTCTCAGTAGGGGATATAGATCCAGAAGTGGCCACTTCCCTTTGCCAGGTAAGCCCACCAATAGAGAAATAAGGACAGTAACCCACCTACAAAACCTTCAACACATAATATGAGGGTGAGAGTCTGGAGGAGGGTGTCCCAGTGGTAGGTGCAGAAAGGGTGGTGTTACCTTGAAGTGGGCTCCCCCTACTCAAAGGAGAAGGGGAGGGAGGAACAGGAGTAGGTACTGAGAAGAGACACTGAGAGCTGAAGTTAATCCTATTCTAAAGATTCATCTGTAAATATACCTGATCTTGCATTTCATTTCTTTCAATAAATCAATTTGCTGTCTGTCTTTCTAGCTTGTTAAATTTTCAGAAATGTTGATTTATTCACCCAAGTTTAGTATTTGAACAAGTAGAATGATATTTTTTACTGTAATCTTTAGTATAAGTTAAATGATTTTGATTTAGGAACAATTTAAAAAGCCTATTAATTGAAATTATTTTTATAAGCAGTCATAATATAGGACCTATAATGCCTTGATAATAAGTCACATTTTAAAGCAACATTTTGTTGTTGTTAGTTTGTTTCCACTTACCTACCTACCTATCATATCTACCTACCTACCTATTTACATACCGACCATACCTAACTACCATACCTAACTACCTACCACTCTACCTACTTACCTAACTACCAAACTTCCTCCCTATCCATCTATAATTTGTTGAGACGGAACATCACTAAGTTGCTTAGCCTTATCCTCGATTAACTGTATATCCCAAGCTAAGCTTGAACTCAAGATCTTCTTGCCCTAGAAATCTAACTAGGATTATGGGCTATGGAATCAGATATGGCTTTCATCATCTTTCTTTTTAATTTCAGTAACAACTCTTTTGCTGCCTGTTTGTCACTAATTGTCATACAAATACAAAAATAAGCAGATGTGTTTCCAACATACATAATTAACTTTTATTTTTTATTTGCTTGCTTTACATTTTTTCCTATTTTTTTTAATTAGATGTTTTCTTTATTTACAATATCTCTGTTACTAGGTACCCCTCAAAAAAAAAGAAATAAAAAAAATAAAATGAACCCCTGTTCCCTCCCCACTCCCTCTGCTCACCATCCCCCCACACACCCTGCTTCCTGGCCCTGGCATTCTCCTACACTGGAGCATAGAACCTTCACAGGACCAAGGACATCTCCTCCCATTGATGGCCGACTTGGCCATCCTCTGCTATATGCATGCTGCCAGCAGCTATGAGTCCCACCATGTGTACTCCTTGGTTGGAGTTTTAGTCCTTGGGAGCTCTGAGAGTACTTCATATTGTTGTTCGTCCTAAGGGTCTGCAAACCCTTCAGATCCTTGGGTCCTTTCTCTAGCTCTTTCATTGGGGACCCTGTGCTCATTCCAATGGATGGCTGTGAGTCTCTGCTTCTGTATTAGTTGGGTACTGTCAGAGACTCTCAGGAGACAGCTATATCAGGTTCCTGTAAGCCAGCACTTGCTGGCATCCACAATAGTGTCTAGATATGATGATTGAATATGGGAAGGATTCCCAGGTGGAACAGTCTCTGAACTGTCCTTTTTTCAGTCTCTGCTCCTTAGTCTCTACAAATCCTTCCATGGGTATTTTGTTCCCCCTTTTAAGAAGGAACGAAGTATCCACACTTTTGTCTTCCTTCTTCTTGAGTTTCTTATAGTTTGTGGTTTGTACTATGTGTATTCTGATCTTCTGGGCAAATATCCACTTACCAGAGAATGCAAACCATGTGTTTTTTTTTTTCTTTTTTTGTGATTGGGTTACCTACTCAGGATGATACTCTCCAGATGCATCCATTTCCCCCAAAATTTCATAAATTCATTGTTTTTAATAGCTGAGTAGTATTCCATTGTGTAGATGTACCACATTTTCTGTATCCATTCCTCTGTTGAGGGACATCTGTGTTGTTTCCAGTTTCTGGCTATTGTAAATAAGGCTGCTATGAACATAGTGGAGCATGTGTCCTTATTACATATTGAAGCACCTTCTGGGTATGTGCCCAGGAGTGTTATAGCTGGATCCTCTGGTAGTAATATGTAGAATTTCCAGGGGAGCGACCAAACTGATTCCCAGAATGGTTGTACCAGCTTGCAGTCCCCCAGCAATGAAGGAGTGTTCCTCTTTCTCCACAACCTCTCCAGCATCTGTGTCACCTGAGTTTTTTATCCTAGCCATTCTGACTGGTGTGAGATAGAATCTCAGGGTTGTTTTGATTTGCATTTCCCTGATGACTAAGGATGTTGAACATTTCTTAGGTGCTTCTCAGCCATTGAGTATTCATCAGTTGAGAATTCTTTGTTTAGCTCTGTACCCCATTTTTAAATAGGGTTATTTGGTTCTCTGGAGTCTAACTTCTTGAGATCTTTGTATATATTGGATATTAGCGCTCTATCATATATAGGATTGGTAAAGATCCTTTCCCAATTTGTTGATTGCTGTTTTGTCATATTGATGGTATCTTTTGCCTTACAGAAGCTATGAGGTCCCATTTGTTGACTCTTGATCTTAGAGCATAAGCTATTGGTGTTCTGTTCAGGAAATTTTCCCCTATGCATATGTGCTTGAGGCTCTTCCCCACTTTCTTTTCTATTAGTTTGAGTGTATCTGGTTTTATGTGGAAGTCCTTGATCCACTTGGACTTGAGATTTGTACAAGGAGATAAGAATGGATCAATTTGCCTTTTTCTACATGCTAACCACCAGTGGAGCCAATACCATTTGTTGAAAATTCTGTCTTTTTTCCACTGGATGGTTTTAGCTCCTTTGTCAATGATCCATAGGTACATGGGTTCATTTCTGGGTCTTCAATTCTGTTCCATAGATATACCTGCCTGTCATTGCACCAATACCGTGCAGTTTTTATTATAAGTGCTCTGTAGTTCTGACTAAGTTCCAGGATGGTGATTCCACCAGAGATTCCTTTATTGTTAAGACTAGTTTTAGCTATCCTGGGTTTTTTGTTATTCCAGGTGAATTTGCAAATTGCTCTTTCTACGTCTTTGAAGAATTGATTTGGAATTTTGATGGGGATTGCATTGAATCTGTAGATTGCTTTTGGCAAGATGGCCATTTTTACTATATTAATCCTGCCAATCCACGAGTATGAGAGATCTTTCCATCTTCTGAGATCTTCTTCAATTTCCTTCTTCAGAGACTTGAAGTTTTTGCCAAACAGATCTTTTACTTGCTTAGTTAAAGTCACACCAAGGTATTTTATATCATTTGTGACTATTGTGAAGGGTGTTGTTTCCCTAATTTCTATCTCAACCTGTTTATCCTTTGTGTGGTGGAAGGCCACTGATTTGCTTGAGTTAATTTTATATCAAGCTACTTTGCTGAAGTTGTTTATCAGGTTTAAGAGCTCTCTGATGGAATTTTTAGGGCCACTTAAGTATACTATCATATCACCAGCAAATAGTGATAATTTGACTTCTACCTTTCCAATTCGTATGCCTTTGATCTCCTCTAATTGCTCTGGCTAAGACTTCAAGGACAATATTGAATAGGCAGGGAGGGAGTGAGCAGCCTTGTCTAGTCCATAATTTAGTGGGATTGCTTCAATTTCTCTCCATTTAGTTTGATGTTGGCTATTGGTTTTCTGTATATTGCTTTTAGTATGTTTATGTATGGGCTTTGAATTCCTGATCTTTCCAAGACTTTTATCATGAAGGGATGTTTGATTTTTGTCAAATGCATTCTCAGCATCTAATAAGGTGATTATATGGTTTTGTTCTTTGAGTTTGTTTGTATAGTGAATTACTTTGATGGATTTCCAAATATTGAATGATTCCTGCATCCCTGTGTTGAAGCTTACTTGATCATGATGGATGATCGTTTTGATGAGTTCTTAGATTCGGTCTGCAAGGATTTTATTGAATATTTTTGCATCGATATTCATAAGGGAAATTGGTCTGAAGTTTTCTTTTTTTGTTAGGTCTTTGTGTGATTTAGGTATAAGAGTAATTGTGGCTTCATAGAACAAATTGGGTAGAGTACCTTCCATTTCTATTTTGTGGAATAGTCTGAGGAGTATTGGTAATAGGTCTTCTTTGAAGGTCTGATAAACCTCTGCACTAAACTCATCTGGTTCTGGGATTTTTTTTGGTTTGGAGACTATTAATGACTGTTTCTATTTCATTAGCAGATATGGGACTGTTTAGTTCATTTATCTGATCTTGATTTAACTTTGATACGTGGTATCTGTCTAGAAAATTGTCCATTTCATCCAGGTTTTCCAGTTTTGTTGAGTATAGGCTTTTGTAGTAGGATCTCATGATTTCTTGGATTTCTTCAGTATCTGTTGCTATGTCTCCCTTTTTATTTCTGATCTTGTTAATTAGGATAAGGTCTCTGTGCCCTCTAGTTAGTCGGGCTAAGGGTTTATTTATTTTGTTGATTTTCTCAAAGAACTAGCTCCTGGTTTGGTTGATTCTTTGTATAGTTCTTTTTGGGTGATTTCAGTCCTGAGTTTGATCATTTCCTGCCTTCAA
This sequence comes from Montemys delectorum, assembly GCA_019843815.1. Lineage (NCBI taxonomy): Eukaryota > Metazoa > Chordata > Mammalia > Rodentia > Muridae > Montemys > Montemys delectorum. The sequence goes on from JADRCD010230128.1 coordinate 42,959, forward strand.
CTCCTCTTGGGTGAATTTGCTTCTTTTTATTCTAGAACTTTCAAATGTGCTGTCAAATTGCTGGTATATGCTCTCTCCAGTTTCTTTTCATAGGTACTTAAAGCTATGAGTTTTCCTCTTAGGTCTGCTTTCATTGTGTCCCATGAGTTTGGGTATATTGTGGCTTCATTTTCATTAAACTCTGGACAGTTTTTAATTTTTTCTTTATTTATTCCTTGACCAAGTTATCATTGAGTAGAGTGTTGTTGAGCTTCCACATATGTGGGGGCATTCTATTGTTTATATTGTTATTGAGGAGCAGCCTTAGTTCATGGTGATCTGATAGGATACAAGGAATTATTTCAAACATCTTGTATATGTTGAGGTCTGATCTGTGACCAATTATATGGTCAATTTTGGAGAAGGTACCATGAGGTGCTGAGAAGAAGGTATATCCTTTTGTTTTATGATAATAAGTTCTATAGATATCTGTTAAATCCATCTGTTTCATAATTTCTGTTAGTCACACTGTGTCTTTGTTTAGTTTCTGTTTCCATGATCCGTTGATTGCAGAGAGTGGGTGTTGAAATCTCCCATTATTATTGTGTGTGGTGCAATGTGTGCTTTGAGCTTCAGTAAAGTTTCTTCTATGAATGTATATGCCCTTGCATTTGGAGCACAGAGGTTTTGAATTGAAATTTCATTTTAGTATATCACTTTGATGAATATGAAGTGTCCTTCCTTTTTTGATCACTTTAGGGTGAAAGTCGGTTTTATTTGATATTAGAATGGATAGTCCACACTTTTTCTTTGGACCATTATCTTGGAAATTTATTTTCCAGCCTTTTAATCTGAGGTAGTGTCTGTCTTTGTCACTCAGGTGGGTTTTCTGTATACAACAAAATGTTGGGTCCTGTTTGCATACCTAGTCTGATAGTCTTATTGGGGAATTGAGTTTATTGGCAAATTGAGTCCATTGATATTAATAAATATTAAGGAAAGGTGATTGTTGCTTCCTGTTATTTTTATTTTTAGAGCTGGAATTCTGTTCATGTGGCTATCTTCTTTTAATGTTGTTGGAAAATTACTTTTTTGCTTTTTCAGAGATGTAGTTTCCCTCCTTGCGTTGAAGTTTTCTATTTATTACCCTTTGAAGGGCTGGATTAGTGGAAATATATTGTGTAAATTTGGTTTTGTCATGGAATACTTTGTTTTCTCCATCTATGGTAATTGAGAATTTTGCTGGGTGTAGTAGCCTGAGCTGGCATTTGTGTTCTCTTAAGGTCTGTATGACATCAAACCCAGGATCTTCTGGCTTTCATAGTCTCTAGCGAGAAGTCTGGTGTAATTCTGATAGGCCTGCCTTTACATATTACTTGACCTTTTTCCCTCACTGCTTTTAATATTGTTTCTTTGTTTTGTGCATTTGGTGTTTTGACTATTATATGGCAGGAGGAATTTCTTTTCTGGTGCAGTCTATTTGGAGACTTCTTGTATGTTCATGGACATCTCTTTCTTTAGGTTAGGGAAGTTTTCTTCTATAATTTTGTTGAAGATTTTTACTGGCCCTTTAATTTGGAGATCCTCACTCTCTTCTCTACCTACTATCCTTAGGTTTGGTCTTGTCATTGTGTCCTGGATTTCCTGGATGTTTTGGGTTAGAAACTTTTTCCGTTTTGTGTTTTCTTTGACTGTTGTGTCAATGTTTTCTATGGTATCTTCTGCAGCTGAGATTCTATCTTCTATCTCTAGTATTCTGTTGGTGATGCTTGCATCTATGGTTCCTGACTTCTTTCCTAGGATTTCTATCTCCAGAGATGTCTCTCTTTGTGATTTCTTAACTGTTTCTAAGTCAATTTTTAGGTCCTGGATGGTTTTGTTCAGTTCCTTCACCTGTTTGATTGTCCTTTCCTGTAATTCTTTAAGGGATTTTTATATTTCATCTTTAAGGTCTGAACCTGTTTAACTATGTTCTGATTTATTTCTTTAAGTGACTTATTCATGTTCTTTTTAAATTCCCCTATCACCATTGTGAGATATGATTTTAGATCCGAATCTTGGTTTTCTGGTGTTTTGGGATAGCCAGGGCTTGCTGTGGTGGGAATACTAGGTTCTGATGAAAGCAAGTAGTCTTGGTTTCTATTGGTGAAATTCTTGCGTTTGCCTTTTGTCATCTGTTGATTTCTGGTGTTAGATGTTCTTGCTGTCTCTGGCTGGAGTTTGTTCCTCCTGTGCGTCTGTAAGCATGTGTCAGCACTTCTAGGAGATCAGCTCTTCTCTGGTAAGACCTGTGTGCAGTGGGCTGTGGATCAGTTTTCTCTCCTGAGTCCTGGGGTCAGAACAAACCCTGGAGACAGGCTCCCCACTTGTAGGAAAGGGGCAGAGAGGCCTGTGGATTTGGAGTACCTTCTTCTAGGTAAAGAGGAGGTAGAAAAGATCCTGTGCCAGCTGCCCTGCCACTTCTGAGGCCAGTGCCTCCTGGCTGGTTCCTCCTTAGAAGGTCACAGATCCATAATATTTTTTACATTTTTAATTAAAATATAATTATATCACTTTGTCCTTTGTTTTTCTCCTTCATCCCCTCACAAGTCCTTTGCTCTGACCCTGTCCATGACTCTCAACACTCTCAAATTTATGACTTCCTTTACTTTGATAATTATTGTTAAATATATATATATATA
>JADRCD010230129.1:0-33331 GCA_019843815.1 Montemys delectorum
TCCACTTCCCTCTCTCTGGTCTTTTCTTTTTATTCTCGGACTCAATAGGCTGTCATTTGCTGTGTAGCCTGGGTTAGCCCCAAACTTGCTGTCCTCTTGCCTCCACCTCTCAAGAATTCTAGGATCATAGTTATGTGCTTCTGTGCCTGATAACATTTACCCTTTGTTTGGTACTAATGGTTTCTTCTTCTGTTTTGCTTAAGACCCTCGAGGACCACCCAAGTTAGTATTTTGACTCTGACTTGTAGATGAAGGAACGGATAATTTGAAGAGCTTAAGTCTGACCCAAGTGTCCATCCCTGTACCATAGTCTCTCTTCTGCAGCAGTATGGTGGTGTTAAGGGAAGATGTCTACCTAACGGGGCACTGTTTTGTCAGAGTCCCCATATAGATGACCAGAGGACTTGTTGTGTCCACTGGGGGAACTTGGAGTGTCGCATACTTTAGGGTGAGAGATTGGGCGATTGGAGCCTGAGGTTTTGAAAAGTCACTGTGAATTCTCTGTGTCTTCATGTCACTGACCCTGAACCCCAGCAGTTGATGGAACCCCAGGCAGAAAAGCCTGAGTCCCTGACTTACCCTGCAGAGGAGGCTCACATATCGACCAGGCATTCTCTGGCTGGTTTCCTTATAAACGTCAACTGCAAGACTCTGAGATTTGGAACTAGTAATTCTATCCATCCGATGCACCTGCTCTCCTGATACTTCCCAAGACCATCACTGTATCCCCAGACGTGGTGTGGATCCCCTAACTCGAAGGAAGTGCAGATCAGGTGAGTCCCTGGAACATCTTGGTAGCCTATCTTCAGGGGACACGGCCCCTAGTGACTTTTCCTGGAGAGACATAAAGAATGTCTGCTTACCCCAAATAGGAGAGGCATGGATAGACGTGAGGAAGATCCCATTCAAGCCCACCTGGGTGGAGAGAAGCTTTTACTGCTCTTTTGTAGGTCCTGTCTACAGAAGTATCCTCGCTCATGACTCCGAAGGTGGTAATGAATGGAGTGGACTTTTCTCCCTGTGATCTTCCATCTCCAGTAAGGCACTCTGGGCTCTTTGAGACCTCTTGAGACCTAGACTCATAGTTTTCATTGCATTAGCAGGTCCAAGGACAGCTGAGATTCGAAGACATACACAAAGCTTTTGGCTAAAAACAAAAGAAAGGAAAGGAATAACAATCACCATCTCCCTGAAAACAAAAAACAGAAGCAAAAAACCCTGGCTCTAAGCTTTTCTCATTAGCTGTGTATACTTTGGCCACCTACAGAACTTCTCTGAGCTTCAACATTATCATCTGTAATATATGAGACTGTGACTGCTTTGGAGGTGATGGTGAGGACTGTGGATCCTGCTAGCCTGACACCTAGCAAGTACTCTAGCAAGGCCATCACAGTCATCTACAGAAACAGCCCCTTCTCAGTACCAGGGTTCAACGGGGACGCTAGAACCTGAAGATCCCACCAACTCAGGGTGCTCCATTCACATGTCTCAGTGAGGGTCCTCAGGAATGGCTCCACAAAGTTTTCCCTTATTTCAGGAGACCATGGCCCCTGGGCAGGGCTCAGGTTAGCAGGAACGGAACGCAGCAGGGGCAGGACCCTGGCACCCCAGGCATATGCTGCAGGCAGGCAATGTGCTTCTTGGGTAGACTCTTGGCTTCAGCTTCCTCATCGGTAAGCCAGAGACCATATCACAGGCTCCAGGACCACAGTAGCTTCTTCCATTCACTATGCTCAGGATGTCAGGGTCCTGGGAGAACAACCTGACGTTTTAAAGGGCTCTGGTCCAGTGGAGGTCACTTGGCTGTTCCTCCCTCTTCTTCCATTGGAGGGTGTCATGAGCAGCAGGCTAGGAATTTTTTTTCTGCGCATGAACCAAGGTGCATTACGACCCTAGACCCAAACCATTTGGACTGCATTCTGGCTCATCACAGTCTGCCATTTTGCTGTGTGGCTTTGGGCCTTCTCTGAACCTTCCTCTTCCTCCTCCTCCTCCTCCTCCTCCTCCTCCTCCTCCTTCTTCTTCTTCTTCTTCTTCTTCTTCTTCTTCTTCTTCTCCTTCCTTTTAGATTTATTAATTTTATATGTGAGTATACTGTAGCTGTCTTCAGACACCTAGAAGAGGGCATCAGATCTCACTATGGGTGGTTGTGAACGACCATGTGGTTGCTGAGATTTGAACTCAAGACTTTTGGAAGAGCAGTCTGTGCTCTTAACAGCTGAGCCATCTCTCCAGCTCCTCTCGTTCTTCAACATGTGCATAGTAGTTTGGAAAGAGTCAATAGTATTTGACTTCCCCTTCAGTAAGCTGATCATATTTGGAGGTGGGAAGCAGAACATGGGCAAATGAAGCAAATGGAACCTGGACTACATTGATTGGTCTTTGTCCTTCTGTCCTCTGTCCTTTTGCCCATCTGCCCATGTGCCTTGCCCTCTCCTTGCTCATCCTGGTGCTCTCCCCCAAATCATGAAATTCTGGGTTTCAAAAACACCCACAGAGTATTGGCCCTTTTCTTGGTTTTTCTGGGTCTTATTTGTGAAAGTGGCACTTCCTGGCCATTGTGCACAGGCTCCCAGGGATTCCCCAGGAAGTGGTTTGTGCAGACGACTGGCCTGGACATGGTGCTCACTCAATAAACTACAAGTGGTAAGCCTTCTATTGCAGTCTGCAAGCAGGGACTGCCCATGACCCGTAGGCCATGGAGAAGACACTTGGGGATATTCCTGAGTGGTGGATAGAGAGCAGGATGAAGCAGCTGGCTTGCAGCTTGCCATCTCCAGGCTTTTTGCAGTGCAGAGAACACAGGGCCTGTCTAATAGAATGGTTTCCTGGAGGGATTCCTGGCAGGCAGGTACATTTTCCCACTCAGGCCTTTCCTGATGTCCTTAATCCAGGCTGGGGCCCAAGCTCTCCATCTTTATTCTTCCCCTCCATGTTTCCCCAGGGCCTCTACCAACCAAAACTTTTGCTGGGTAAGCAAATCACTGAGACTTTCTCTTGTGCGGAAGGATGCTTGCTCGATACCATTGAGGGTGGGGCACTCGAAAAGAAAGAACCCTAAGAGGGTGCCCCAGTGACAAGGGAAAATGCACGCTCCCTGCTTTTTTTTTTTTTTTTTCCATAAGAAGTTTCAACCACTTGAATTTGGGGCTCGAAACCCAAGAAACCAGTTCTAAACTGTTTGCACCTCTCCCACTGCTTCTTGCTAAATTTCATTAGGGCTGACAATTTGTAGAACCACTTACAGTGTAATGTGATTTGAATGGCTGGCCCTCACTGTTAGAGATGGAGGCTCCCCTGGGCGTGGGAGCCTAGGCACTGGAGACATTTCCCAGGCAATGGGGCCTCCCTGAAGTGGGGCGTGGCGGGGTTCTATGAAGGCAGAAGGCTACTCGCCAGAGAGGGTGTCCACCCTCAGAGCCAGGAGGGGCGGTCTTTAGCCTCCTTTCTCTTGTCCCCCTGCAATCACTTCTGGTCTTGGAGGCTGAGCGATCTTTGAGTTTCGGCATGCAATAAAACATGCTTGACCACAGGCTTGTGTTGAGCCAGGATTGCCGGAGTTGCTCGCCAAGCCCGCTGGCCAGCAGTCCACATGGGTAGGCGGAATTGATAGTGTGGGTCCTGCCTCTGGCTTTGCTTTCTGTTTTGGCTTTGTAACTAAAACAGAGCTGATGCCTGAGAGATGGGACGGTCCCGTTTTATTTTTATCCCCTATCAGAGTTTCACGCCCATGTGTGTAAGAGTGGAGTCGTTATGGTGTGTCACAGAATCAGTTTGCATTTGGATTCCTGCCTTGCCTCATCCTGTGACCTCAGGCATGCCATTTTCCATCCCTGAGTATCAATTTCCTGGTTTACTAAAACTAAGCCGGTGTTTCCTACGCTGCACAATTAATTAGGCAAAGTATCTAAAACAGCCGCGTCAACAAGAGCCATCAGCAGCTGTGGCGAACTAGCTCAGTTGGGATGGTTTAAAGCATTTCCAGCGCATCGAGCCACATATCAGGGGCTTAATATAGCCGTGAAACTAAATGACAGACTAGCTATAGGATTTCCTATCAGTGTAGGATGTTCTGGATGCAGGTCTAGATGTGCACCTGCATATAGGAGATGCTCAGTAACCATCTAGAAGGGAACTGGGCCTTCATCATCTTCCAACAGCACAAGAAGCCTACTGACCAGTGCTTCAGACACACGATGAGAGCCATTTGCTCAGAATATAGCCTATGACAGTGTCTTAGTATTGGGCATTCCATTGTTGTTTCCTCCTCCTCTTCCTCCTTTCCTCCCCAGACACTCCCCTATCTTCCTTTCCTTTTCAAGACAGGCGTTTGTTATGGAAGGCAAGCTGTCTTCAAGTTCCACTACATCTAGATCTCTTTGTAACACTGAAACAAGAGAAGAGTCTTCAAGGGGCTGTGAAATAGCCGTAGGTACTAAGGCACAGGCTGCAGAGCCCAGGACTATACAGGCTGGACTCTACAGCAGAGGGACCTGAAGCTCTGGTTGCCTCCAATACGGATCTGTTAGCTGTTATTACAGGTGTGGGGTGGAGTGGGGGTGGGGTGGGGGCCCACAGTTATAGAGTGACGATGGCAAGGTCTGCCTGAACCTGAGGAAGAATCTGCAAGGCTCCAGGGAGGAGCCCAGAGCAAGGCATTCATGAATTCACCTTCACCATGGATTCTAAGTCAGCGAAGTGCAGATCTAGAACCTTCCTTTGGTTATTCAGATTGATTGTGCAGACAGTGATTCCCAGGGAGTCTGCATTTTCTTAGGCTCCTTGGGGGGAACCCAGCACCCTTCCCTCATTCTAAGAGAGAATGTGAATAGGCTTAGGTCTTGGGAGGGTTGCTTGTGGATAATCACTGCTGCTCTGATCTCAAGATGATAACTGCCCAGTCTTTGGATCTTAGTGAATACACGCAACTTCCTAATGAGAGGACTTGATTGGCTCGTGTGTGTGTGTGTGTGTGTGTGTGTGTGTGTGTTTGCGCTCGTGCGCACCTGTTGTTAAATTAGCAGTTGGGGTGGTGGGGTGGAACATGGAGGCTCCAGCTTGATTCCTAAGGGCTAAGCTCCTTCACCTAGCCTGTCACACATCCATCCCTATGGTGGATTAAGAACAGGTCCACAAAGAAATCCCTGCTCTTTCATCTTCAATTTATAGCTATATTGTTGTCAAGACTACTGAAGGCAGTAAAGACATGGGAGCAATCTCAGTGTGCAGTAGATGGACAGACCATGGAGGTGGGGTAGGTACTGACTAACGGAATATTAGTCAGACTTCAGGCTGAAGGCCGCCTTGCTGTGGGAGGGGATGTAAATCAGTCTGGAGGAGATAAGGCTAAGTGAAAAAAGCCAGGTGCAGAAAGACAAATACTGGATACAATTCCACTTAGAGTGTCTAAAATTGTCACATTTGTAGCAAAGGTAGTTAGTGGGGAATCATCAGGAGTTCCAGAGCTGGTGGAGAGAAGGAAGTGAACCACAGTGTGCCTGTCTGTAGTGAACAATATGATAATGTGCTTAAAAACTTATAGATAGTTCTGAGGCTGCGGGAGGAAAAGAGGGTGCAGGATTGGGGGGGGGGGGAGCGGGCGGGGATATTGACTGAATTTTAAAGATTTGCAAATCCATTTCCTTTGGGGATGTCACTCTTTTTGCTTTATGTGGTGATGTCTATGGACCAGGAAAGTCTTTTGCTCCGAATTCGTTTCTTTTCCAGGGAGTCATTTGAAGACATTTCCCTTACCCACTGGTTGTGTGGTGTCTTAATGAAGTCTTTATAGTTAATCCTATGATAATTAAGGGCAGTGTCAGGCATCTGACTTGGTACCCAAGGGTCTTCATCCTCTTTTTGCATTCAGCATTGATCTCATGCTTTATAATGGGAATGAGCAGGTAAATTCTGCCTCCAGTATTTCTGAAGAAAAATCAGTACACAGTGTTATCTCGTGTTACCTAGTTCTTATCTCTAAGTGACAAAACAAACAAAAAACCATAACATCAATCTCTCTGATGACTGTGATGGGTTTTGAGCAATTAAAGTCTTTCTAAACTATAAAAATGGATAGGATGCATGAAGTAATGATTGGCATGTGTTGTGTGACTTGTCCTTGCTGGAGGGGAGGGCATGAACTTCACCTCCTCTTCGACAAGATCAGCCCCCTTTTCACCTGCACCCCTTGTCCACACAGCCACTACTAATGGTCAGGTCTTCTTATGTCTCTGCAGGCCACCAGGACCCAAGTAGGGCCTGGATCCTGAATCCACCCAAGCATATTAGAAATGAACCAGTAAGTCCATGGCTGGATGTGGAGCCTCTGGTCACTCTGAATGGTTATGCCTGCAGGCAGCCTTGGCCTCCCTGTTGGGGAAGCAGTTGGCCCAGTGCCTACCCATGAGATCTGCTTCCTTCACAGCAGCTGGCAGCAGGGATCACCTGCACTTCTTTGGTGAACTATTCAGGCTTTAAAGCCTTCCAGAACCTTACAAATACAGTGCTTGGCTCTCTGTCAGGTTTTCCCCAGGAAACCTGGCTCCACACCAATCTTGCCACATTTGCTTTCAAGTGACCTGGACAGCCCTCTTCATCTGCTTTTTCTTTCGCTCATCCACCCTTGATTGCTTTAGTACTTTACAAACCTGATTTACATGCTGGTCTAAGTCACTCAGATCCACCAGAGCCTTTCCCACCTCATAAAGATCATGACCCACTAGGGGTCTTGGCAAAGTCACAGAAGTCCATACCAGTCTTGGGTCTCTGCTGAACTCTTTCCCTTCTTAACTCTCCTGCAAAGAGCTCTATCTGGCCCGGAGAACTGAGTACCATACAGAGGCTCTCTCTTGCTTAGCTCACTCCCTATCACTCTTACCCATTTCCCATGATGCCTATAGACTCAAAGGTTTTGGATCCTAGAGAGGCCTATTTAGCAGAGATTTATTTGGAGCCCATTTTCTTTGTCACACCCAAGCTATGAGAAATAAGAACCTCCACCTTACCCTCTCCTTTATCCTATTTGCTTACCAAAATCATAGGCTAATATGGAGGATGGCACCAGCAGATCTTTTTTCTCTCATAATTGCTTCCTTCTGTGGGCAATCTCTTTCTGGGCAGACAGCTAAGCTTCAGCGGCAGTCTTATCACCCGTGGCAGGGGGTGGGGGATGGCTTCTTCCTCAGTTCCTAACGAGCCCATTCCTCTTGTGCTGCTTCCAGGAATTACAATATGTTTTCTGGCCCTCAGCTGTTCTTGGCATCTCAAAATGTTGCCATGTTGCCCTGGCAGACCACATTTATCAAGGAGATGTGCCATTCTATACAACATGGAAGAAGATGGCCCCTGTGGGATTCCCACCACGAACACTTAGCCTCAAACCCAACAGCTTCAAGTGAATGTCTTTTTACCCATAGCAGAGGCAATGCAGCAGCTTCTATATCAAGACAATGGTCCACACCACCCAACAAGGGATGGCTATCTTGGGATTGTTCCCATGTCCACTTCATCCTCATATAGCTTAGCTTCCACCACATGTCTTTCTACCCCCACCAGGGGTAATGTGATTGCTTTCCAAAACTCATCTTTGGTTATGTCCTGTCTCTGTTTAGGTATCAAGTGTTAAGTGGCTTTTTTTTTTTTTTTTCTGCAGAGACACAAATGAATGCCTACTCTTCCCAAGACTAGACAACAGTGACAGACCAAAGATACGAACCCATACAGCTCCAATTTGGTGAATCAATGACTTTATTGGACTTACATATAGGACCATGGAAGATTACGTAGAAGAACATGGGTGACCTTCCCCAGACAGTTGCATCACTGAAGACTGCCACCCTAGAGATCATGGGTGATGGCATCCTCGTAGCTGCCTAAATAGTTACCCCTATCATCTAACCTTCTACCACCTGCTAAACATTCTAGTTGACAGGAGTCTCTAACCTTTGGCCATGGTGACATGAAATTGGATTCATAGATGTCCTGGGATACCTGTATCCCTGAGCTGTAGATTGGGCGCACCTGCTAGTGCCCTGAGAGTCTATATACAGCTCAGCAGAATTACTGATATGCTGCTGAAATGAGGGAGTTGTTATAGTCTTGGGTGAGGATCTGAAGACCCTCCCCTCCTACTAGGGAATGGTAACGAACCCCACCCTTGTGGCATTTGGTTTCAGGCAAGCACAGAGGGTCTGATTTCAAGATAATGATGGCCATGGAGTACACGGGAAGACAGTATTCCACAATGGTGGCAAAGGGCAGTCAGGGCTCCTAACTGCATGATGTGTTTGAAGCCAACATGTAAGCATCCCCCTTGGTGTGGAAAGAGGTGTCCCCTTTCTGTGATGGGTATTCCAAATGACACAAAGGTGCAAGCAGCTGCCACACACTTGTTCGCTTGAGATCTTTCTCCTGAAGGGCGACTTAACACAGTCTGTCTGCCTGGTCTACTGTGTATACCTCAGAGCTGCCTCTGGAGAGTCAGCTTCTCTGATCCTGTTATTGAACTGCTTTGTGTCTTCATGTTTTCAGCTTTTCGTTTTCAATATCTAGAGTTTTTGTTCTTTTGACTGATGGTGAGGATAATATCATTATGAGGATGACTTATTGCTTTGATTTGAGTTTTCTCTTTGTCCAGCTGTCTGGATGGTACACAAAACAAAACATAACAAAAAAAAAGCCAACCAAAGCTAATGGCAGCCATGTCTTATTCATTCTCCAGTTTTTAGCTTATCTGAAGCTGTTGCCAACAGTCCATTCTGCCCAGTCTATCCTGGGGGCGTCTGTCTTCTGTATCCTTGGAAGGTAATTTTAAAAGATAAAAGACTTATATTGTCTGAATAGAAATCAGTGTATTGTATGTAACTTTAAATCCCTCCAGTCTAGTGCTATGTTGCAATACCAAATAATGTCAGAGAACTCACTCATTATTTTTCTCTGTGCCAGGGTTTAATATGTATATTGAAATTAATCCTATTTGTGTGACAGAATAACTGGGAAGTTCATAAACCACTTATGTCCTAAAATATGGACTCATTAAGTTAGAGCTACGTGGGTGATGCTCCCTTTAACACAAACTTATCCTTTACTGGAATTTTTTAATATTTAATTTTTATGTACATTTTAGGAAATTTGGTGCGTACAATGTACAAACTTATTTATGAGTCCCTATTAGGTAAGGGCTGTGCACGGTCCCTCCCTATGCTATGGAGGACCTTGTAAAGGACCTCGTAAAATAAAAACATTGTATGGGGTTACTTTGTGCTGTGTGACAAAATCACATTGAAGTGGGCTACAGCTCTGTGGTAGAGCACTTGGCTAGCCTGGGCTCCATCTCCATTATGGCAAGCACTTGAAAATAAGCCAGCATTGCCTACTGTCTGGCATCAGTTGTCCCTCACTGGGGTTGTAGTGTCTGAGCTGGCTGTAACCGCAAATGGAATCCGTTAGGGTCAATTCCAAACCCTCTCCCAGCCTCAGTTTGCTGGCCTGCAGACCCAGGAGTAACACTGCTGTTCAGGATGAGAGAAGGCTATGAAGCCACCCGGGAAGAACTTGCTGCCTGGACCTGCCCCTAGGTGGACTTGCCCCTAAGAGGAGTGGCATTTCTCCATGTAGGAGGATCTGTTCTATGAAGCTATGTAGTTCAGATCTCTGCTCCAGCTGTTTTGCCAGCTACAAGTCACTGTCACAAACCATAGCTAAACTGAATAACAAGCACAGCAGTTCTTGAAAACTAAGTATCTAATCCTGGCCATTACAGAAATTGACAGAACATTCTTCTGGTTTTTTTTTTTTTAAATTTTATTTTTGTTTTGTTTTGTTTTGTTTTGTTTTGTTTTTTTCTCACCCCTAACTTAGTTTATCAAAACCTAAGTGCTAGGTCTGGAAAGATCTCAGTGGTTAAGAGTACTGACTGCTCTCCCAGAGGATCCAGGTTCAAATCCCAGCACCCACATGGCAGTTTACAACGATCGATCTGTAACTCCAAGATCTAATAACCTCACACAGACATAAATGCCGGCAAAGCACCAATGGACATAAACCCCCTAAACCTAAGTGTCTGTGACTCATCATACATATCGCCAAGGTAATGCACAAAAACACTCCATGACACACCCCCAGATTAAAGCGAGATAATGGCCAATGCTGGTAGGCACACGGGAAGGTGGGCATTCTTATTCGGCTGCCACTCAGTGTGGGGCACACGCCATAAAAGCACTCATGCAGTTACCTCAACTTTCCTACTGCTCCGGATCCCTCATAAGAAAACAATCAGGGATAGGTGGGTACATAAAAATTTATGTAGCAGCATGTTCATGGCAGCATTATTTATGGCCGTGTGATACCAGAAACTGCCTACATGTCGAACAATAGGGAAACGGTTAAATAAATCATGACACAACCCGATGGTAAAATATTATTCTGCCCTTAAAGTGTGGTTCACAAAGAATTTTAATGACAAGGAAAAACAGCTCTGATATGACATTGGAGAGGAAAGACTGGCTATAGCTTAGCAAACGCAGCAGGAACCGAGCTATGACAGACTCTCGTAGATGGCTTCTTTCTTCAGACTGGCCCTCAACAATGGCGGACAAGCAACAGAACATGGCTGCCCTTTGGTCTCAGTTGTCTATCTTTGGACATATTGTCTTTGTTTTTGTTATTTTTGGCAGTGGATGGAGCAAAGGAAGAGCCTTGTACCTGCTAAGCATGGGCTCTGCCACTGACTTCTATGTCTTAGTGTGTTTATTATCTGTGTTCTGTTAATGCTGGCATCCCTGGTGTTGTAGTCCAGAATACTCTGACAGCAAAGTGGTGGTTTGGTAAAACATAGTCTAGACTCCACGTGGGTATGACAATGTCATGTAGAGAATCATGCATGGTCAGCGTCCAGGGAGATTGGGCCCAGGCTCCTAACAGAAGGCTGATGGCCTGTCTGAGGCAGCAGGGGACCCTGGGAGGAGTCTGAGGTTTGCTACTGTTGTGAGGATCTCTGAGCAGCAGCACTCTTTGCTTCTGAGCTTGGGCTTCCTTAACAAAAGACCATGAATGAGCGCGGGAAGGACTTTCCTGAAGTTCAAGAAGCAGGAAGCTTGAGACCATGTGCGATCAGGGTTTATTTCTGGTGAGGGCTTCCTAACTTGTAGATGGCCACCCTTACCTGGGACAAGGATAAAGTTGTGGAATACAAACTTTTAATGTTTCTATTTTCAAGGATGGGTTAGTGTGTTAACATAGCAATTTGGAGGAACACCAGCCTCCAACTCCTAAAATCTCTATCCATCTGAATCTGTCCTGCTGTCACACTCTTAGTGGCCTTATAGACAGTCACTATGACTTAGGCAGGGAGACAGAGAACGGCCCAGACCCTCCTCCTACACTCTTCCACAGTGAAGCAGAGGACTTACTAGCTTCCTTTGATTGGGTGCTCATGCCGTGGCACCTGCTGGCACTACCTCAGTTACCCAAATTCTCACAATTCAAAGAACAATTAGTGTGTGCAGATGAATAAACCAAGGCATAGAGACATCTAGAAGTTTAAAATGGAGTCAGATTATTGAAGAGAGACTTAAGCATCCATGCAGAATGCAGCATTGTCTGCAAGTGTCAGGACATGGACCCAAGCCTACGTATGCACCTATAGTAGCTAGATAAGAGAAACGTGGGGAACAAAAACATGCAATAGAATATTCTAGGCATAATGTGACAAAGCATGAACTCCTGTCCTTTATAAGAGGTCAGAGGGAGATCATGGTGAATGAAATAAGTCATGAGCCACAGGACAAACTGCATGCACTCATTCATGTGAAATCGGAGCAAATGTTTGTTTGTTTGTTAGTTTATTTATTTTAGAAATTAGGAGAATGGTTGTTGCCAAAGTCTGGGTAGAATAGGGGATGGGGAATGGTTGTTGCTCAGGCAACAGGTGCTGTGTTTCAGCTGGATAGGAGGAATATGTTAAATGTTTTAGGCACAGTGGCAAGAGTATGCTAATAGTCTTACATCTCAAAGTAGAGCATGGAATTTGATGTAGTCACTGTAGAAAAATGATAGTGTTTAAGGTGATAGAAAAGTCAATTCTCTGAGTTGATCATTACTCTACATGTATATGAATTAACACTTTATTTTAATACAAGCAATGTACTGATATTTAAATATTAATATTTAATATTAGTAACATTTAAATATTTATGTTAGCAAAAAGCCACAGACTGGAAACAGCACTGGGGTTCAAAATGTTATCCATCTGTGTGTGCTCTCGGGACATGCTTTTAGTCCGGAAGCATCCAGACAAGCAAGCTCTGTAGGTTCAGAGCCAGGACAAGTTCCTCAGCCTTGCTGCCTCTACTTTCTTTCTGTATCTAATGAGGCTCCCTAAAATTGTTGTGTGGCTTTAACACTCCTGTGAGCATCGAGTACTCTCAGAGAAGGGGTTTCCTGTATCTCTATTAATGCATCTGGTAGAGATTGGCCACAGAGGATGGATAGAAAGGAAGCTTGGATGGGCAAGGGAGTACAAGGGAGGAAGAGCATGCACCACCAAATAGAGGAAGATGCCACCAGGAGCACTTGCTGCCTGCTGAGGTCGAGGACTGGCAGGTGTGAGGCTAGACTCTGGCCTCACATCTGTTGAGCATTAGTGCTAGGGTGAGGTGGGTGTGGCTGGGCAGCAACCCGCCTCAGACAGGAGCAAGTCTGGGCCCATGTACCGTGCACCCAGGAGCCAGTAGCTCATTAAAGAGGAGGGCAAAGAACAATTACACACAGACTTCTGAAGGGGAAGAGCATGAGGAGTGGGGGCAGAAGCCAGAGCTCTCTCCCTGGGGCCCTGGCATGCCAGGAAGGCGGAAGGCATGAAAGGAGACGGAAACAGTTCCCAGGGGTCACTTGTTCAGGTCAGGACGGTGCTGTGAATCAACCAGGGTGGCCAGGAAGGGAAAGAGGCCTGGCCTTGGGCTTGATGGGACCTGAACCAGGGAGCCTTGGTAAGCTCTAGGTGGAGGGAGGGGCAGGCTTCCAGGAGGATAAAGGCAGTACTAGTGACTGTGCGGCTGGGTTTGGGGTGGAGGAAGGAACATCCAGGTGTGACTGTATCCAAGGTCTGGCTCTAATGCTGACTCGGCTCTTCTACGAGGACAGTGCTGGAACCCACAAGAACACTGCCAGGCACCTATGCACTTCAAGTTTTTCCTTGTAGCTTCCAATAACAAGCAAAGAAAATTAACCTAAAAACTTTGTTTAGCCAAGTTTAGCTAAAGTGTTTCCATGTTTAGTATGGCATTAATTATTAACATACTTCACTCTCTTCCCCCCCCCCCCCCCCCCCGGATTGGTTGGATGTCACAAAGTTCAACTCAGTTCTTATGCTTCCAGAGTTCTGGGTGGCTCCTGGCTGTGGTTTGGACAATGTGGCTGGCCTATGCCTACAGGCATTGTGTCCAGTTGACTTCTGTGACACCTTTCCCTATTTCCAGTTCTCTCTCTAACCTGCAGCACACTACAGGGTGGGCTTGGATGGAGACCTATGTCTTCCTTGGACCAAGACAGGTTGGGGGCTCCATTAATCTTTCTCCTGATTGCTCTGCTGAGCTCATGGGCTGGTGACTGTTGTTTGGATCAAAACTGAAATAGTAACCCTGGCTTCTCAGAGGAGATATCCCTAGTGGAGGGAGATTTTTAAAAAAACACAACAATTCCCTGGCTCCATCCAGTTCCTTCTGCTCTGAAGGACCTCTGTTCTCCAGGGGTGGCCACGGACAAGCCCATGGTGGTTGCTCGCACAGTGTTAACTTGTGAGGGTGGTGTTGGGTAATTTCATTTGGAAGCTAGATTTGGAGCTGTGGCTGCAGGCCAAGGGAGACTGAATTTAAAACACAGCCCTCTCGGGTTGTCACGGTTGTCAAGCAGGTACCATGTCTGGAGTCCACCTCTTCATCCCAACTTCAAGCTTCTAGATGCAGTTGGTTTGGGAGAAAAGATGTTCATGTTTAGAGATGGTTAGTGTGCTCCAGTACTGGTGGGCTAGGGGCTTAAGAAGCCAAACAGTTCTGGGTTTGAGTTTCAGCTCTATGACCATGGAGAAGTCTGGTATCCATTTTTGATTTCCTTGTCTTTGCTGTGGGAACGTAAGTATTATAGTTTGAGGATTTCGTTAGGGTACAGCAGGGAGAGGATGTGTAAAGCTTGCACCTGAGGACTCAGTCGTTAGGAATAGCATGGGGTGTGGTTGCTGATGTAACCATCATCACTGGCATTCACAGAGCAAGCCTGGGCTGTGTGTGGCTTGAGTCAGGACAGGCATTGGGAAGAGACTGGCATGGGAAGGGAGGTGGGGAGGAGGCTTTCTTACCAAAGTCTGAAAGGGTTGAATCAAAGGTCTCTGGAAGGAGGAGTGGCCTGGCACTCATCTGAAGCTGCAGTTTCAGCGCCCAGGCCATACCAAGGACTCTACCAAGTGCCATGTTCTTTTCCATAGGTGTTCAGCTCCACTGCCCATGTCCAGAGTTGTTTTCTAAACCACCTTTCTGATGTGTCCAGGATGTACCTGGGAAAAGGAGGGACAATGATTGACTCAGTGGGAAGTCACACATTTTAGTACACATTGGTCCTTGGAGCCAGACCTCTAATCTCAGTTAAGTCAGAAGTTTTTGTCTCTAAAAATAACAATGATCTACTGTAAAAGATACTCAGTAACAACTTTTGGCATTCACATGTGCACATAAAGGTTCATGAACCCACATACAGAGGTGCACACATACATACAGCATATACACACACACAAAAAAATTAAATTAAGAAAGAGTAAATATTCATGAACAAATGAATCAAGTCCCTAAGGATGACTCCAAATATCAATATGCATTTCCAATCAACCCTACCTTACCAGGTGTAGCCCTCAGGTTCGGCCTTGGGAAGGAGCTATGAAGAACCCTGGGAGCTGTCTGTCTCCTTTCCAACACAGTGTTGAGGTTATAAAGGCTGACGACTACCCTTGACTTTCATGTGGAGGCTGGGGAGCTGAACTCAGGTCTTCATGATTTTACAGTAAGCACTTAACCTGCTAACCCACCTCCTCACGTCTATGAACACCCATGGAGCACCCATTGGAAACTGACTTGCATTTTCTTAATGTTTAGCGATGTAAAGGCATCGATCCTTTTGGTCTCTAAGACTCTGCGTCTTGGGAGGAGAGCTCTCTGAGGTTCAGGGATTATACTTTGGGAAGTGCTGCTTTAAAGCAAATGCACAGGTTACCTTTCCTTTGTTACTGGTGGTTGGGGTCTGCATTGGTTGTTTCCAGGTTCTTAGCCTCTTAGGCAAAGAATTGGGAACAAGGGCTCACACTGATTCGCAAAGAAACAAGATAAGTCTCTGGGAAGCAAATGGATAATGCAGATTTAAAAAGAGGCACAGTTGTGGAGCTTGACAGTGGGCCACCAGAGCAAGGGTTCTAAAGAGCCCCAGGCTGTAGCAGAGGCTCTCCTTTTTTGGGATCTAAGGGGAGGAGGCGCTAGTTTCTAAGGAGATGTGGTTTGTGTGGTTCTCTATTATGATTTTGATCAGTTTAGGCTATATAATTATTTCTATACTGCACATGTCCCTTCCCATGAGGCATCTGATTTTTATCATATGCATGCTCAGTTATGCATAGGCATAAGATGGTAAGTAGGGGACTCCCTAAAAGGTTACTAGGGGACACAGTTTTGACTTCCTGCACACACACTCAAAATTAGTTCAGGCCAAATCGGCCCTTCTATTCTTTATACCCAGATGCATCGGAATACACCTCAGTAGAAACTGTCTAAACATGATTGTTTTCAGGGGCAGAGAAACTCACGTCATCGTTCAAAGATGGGAGTACATGTGTCCTGATACAGGTGGGAGACTACAGGGCTTTGAGGTTTGCTAGCACAGTTTTCAGACAGGGGATGGCATGTACATGCATGCATTGCATGTGCAGGTAAAGGAGCTATGCTGCCAAGTGGATTATTACAAAGTTGAGTGTGTGTGTGTGTGTGTGTGTGTGTGTGTGTGTGTGTGTGTGCCTGTGAATGAATCAGATATGAAGGATCCAAGATAAAATATTTCCTGTGTTTACCTGCCTCACGTAGATATATGCAAGCCTGAAACATGAAGGTCTGACTCAGGCTTGAGAACTGAAGGCTGGATAACAAAAGAGGGTTCATAAAACCTTTAGAGTGGATGAAAGCAGGGACGGAGGCCCAGTGGTAAGGAGGACCCTGGAGTAGAGAAGACTCCAGAAGCCAGATTTAGAAAGTCAAGTCAATAGACCATTTCTTATGGTATTCAGAATTGAACTCAAGGCCTTGCACATGCTACGCAGGCATATCCTGGCCTTTTAAGGTTGGTCTCAAGGGTTAGTACAGGAGCGTCATCCAGACTAGCAAGGCTGTGTGTGTGCCAGGCTGGTAGGCCTTTGGTACCATCTACTATGATTTGTACTCAACAAGCCTGAGTGCTAAACACCATGTAGTTTACTGCTAAGGACACAGTCAGAACCTCATCCAGCACTCTGGATACAGAGTGGGCAAGCTACGTCATCATTTTGGACCACCATGGAGAAGCTGGACTGTTTTGTATAAGAACAGAGATTTTTGTCTCATCTCAGATTCCACATCCTCTACCAGTTGATTGTACATTACTGGATAAATAGCTCTGCTCCTCTGGGTCTCTGTGTCTTCATTCCTAAGATAGCAAAAATAGTACACAGCACTGTGTTGACATAAAGAGTATTTGTGTGAGTGTAGTAGTGTATGTGCATGTGTGTACCTTATTCCCTTGAGAGAGGATCCTTCCTATGCCGAAAAAACCCTTCCTTTCCAGGTATGTCCTCCTGAGGCTTCAGTGTTACTCCCTCCATATTCTCAGAGAGGGAATTCAGGGAATTCTGGGGAAAGAGAGGTTCAGACATCCAGAGCCATTGCTATCCAGGTCTTGAGACAGCTTTACTAGGAAACAGCTGGGGGAGACTTACTGCAGTCCGTCCTTCAAAAAGCTGCCTGATAAGATCCCCCAACCCAGGAGACGATAAAGAGGTTGACTGCCCCAGAGTTGGGTGAGTTGGGTCTGCCACACTGGGGGTGCTTGTTAACCATATACTGAGGTGCAACATTCGTGGAGTGTTTAGTACTCTCTGGTGTGTGGAGTCTCCTCTTCACAGTGGCCTGATGAAAGCACTACTCTGACTGCTTCTCATAGAGAGGTGAGGGTTTCCCGTCTTTGGTTCTATATAGGACACCAAGTGATGGCTGACCACTGATTTTGGTGGGAGGTGGGCTGGTGTCCTTGAAGCTTGAAAGAGTAGAGAGATATATACAAACTGGGTCATTTGTGCTCTTGTATTGCAACATGGAGCTTGTTAGGAAGACACGGACTCAGCATCAGTGTTGCTTGGGAAGTGACCTTTGTACTAGTCTTCCGGTGACCCCCAAAGAGTGAAACCACTCACCAGAATTGGTAGAGCACTCACATCTCCCGAGTCCCTGGCCAATGGCAAGCTGAGAACTCCTGTTGAAAGTATAGAGTAGCTTCCACAGGCATAAGGTTGCTTCAAGTTGGGCAGAAAATATATTTTATGGGCACTTACTTCATGGTGAGGTGTGGTGACCTCTTGTCATGAAAATTCATCCTACCCCCAGGAACCCTGTCTATGCTGTGGCACCATGTCGGGAGACCATAGTCACCGATTGACTCATGTGACTTAAAATAACGAGACCAAAAGGATGCTAAAAAATGTTTGTCAAAGGGCCAGATGATTGTGTACCAGGCTAGAGGATGGGGGTGTGCTGGTTAGGAGACAATGGCATGTCCAGCGGCTGCTAGCTCACCGAAGCCCTTGTAAGAAGGCCATCAGAGACATCAGAGTGAGTCCTCTTGTGTACATGCCCTCAGAAGGTAGAGCAGTCAGATTTCCCATCGACTTTCTGTAGAGAGCCTGGCCCTTAGATCTAATGCTTCTCTTGGTCATCTTTCCTTGGATATCCGAAGACAATTCTTCTCTCCCCTCTCCCAAGTAAACTAGCTCCTAATACTTTCGGCTCTACAGAGGCATCAGTGGCCCCATGTAAACTAGAAAGTTGGCCTCCACCTTTGACACTTCCTTACCATTGTATCCAATCCAGCACTATGTCTTATGGAATTCACTCAAAGAGCCCAATGGGCCTCTATTTCTTGTCTGTGTTTATACTACCACTCTGTTGGACCATTCCCCATGTTCCCAGACAGATCTGGCCTGTAAGGATTTGAGGCCCCCTTCCTTTTGTTACAGGACCACTGGACTAGGTACCTGTTCCAGGCTTCACCTGACTCCAATAGGACCTGTTACCAACCCATTTGGTGACTGACTGGGTCTTGCTTGACACACGTCTCCTCATTTCTCCATCCTTCCCAAGCATGTAGTGGGTCTATGGCTTCCTCTTTAGGGTGCTAGTCCTTGAGACCACCACTGACAACATTTTTCCCAGTGGCCCTTTTGTGGGTCTCAGTTCAGCCTACATATTTCAGAAATGTCTCCCTTGACTTCTATCATTCATACTCTCTCATCTTTTCGTCCCAATCATGAAATCCATATTGTCAGTTATGCACTCTGTTGCCTATTAGAACAGCAACATTTTTCAGTGTTTTCAGGACAAATCCGGCCTCTACCACTCTGCTCACCTCTGCTACCTCAAGGTGGAAGCAGACAAGTAGACACTATGTACATGAGTAGACAGGACCACGTTTCAGTAAAATTTTATTTGTAAACTATGAGAGATAAAATTCCATGCTTCAAATATCATCTGGCTTTAAAAGTCCTTAAATTGTAGAAATCACTCATTGCTATTGGGCTCAGAGACAGATACAGTGGGGCCAATTTGGACTGCAAGCTGTAGCTTGCCACCTCTGTCTAGAATATAAACCCCAGGGAGTCCACAATTCATCAGTGTATCTCAATTGTATGAGAGTTCTTGGTGGAGAGAAAAAAAGCCCTTTACATACCTGAGGTGTGAAGGAAAGGATAACAGCTGTATACATGGTGCTGGCTGAACGTCTAGAATACACGGGGCCATCTTGTTTTGGAGAACCAGAAATAAGTAGAGGAACAAGAAACCAAGGGAAGGCATGAATAGGGATAATACAACTAAAGACTGGGTAAGAAGAATCCCCAGGCCTCAAGCATGCAGTCTGATTCTAGGTCCCCAAACTTATTTGTCCATGGGCTTTGTTTTCAAGGCCCAGAGACTTCTTTTGTTTTGTTTTGTTTTTGTTTCTTTCTTTTTTTTTTTTTTTCAAGACAGGGTTTCTCTGTATAGCCCTGGCTGTCCTGGAACTCACTCTGTAGACCAGGCTGGCCTCAAACTCAGGAATCCGCCTGCCTCTACCTCCCAAGTGCTGGGATTACAGGTGTGCACCACCAGCAAAGGCTGAGCCACAGCGCCTAAGAGTCTTCTCCATCCCAATAAGGTCCTAGATATTTGTGAAGCTCTGGGAGCTGCCAGCTGAGTTCACTGACATGTAAATGCTTTCCCAAGGAAAATGGTTCCTTCCTGATCTTTCAACAATGAAGATCAACCTTTTATTCCTACCCTGGATTTGCATCATTTGTTACATCTGGTTTAACCCTAAGTACTTCTTTCTGTGGCCCTCAGAAAATCTCTCTCTGCTTCTCTGATGACATTTGTCCCTCCGCAAGAGATTTGGGACAAAATGCTTTTCTTAAAAATATTCTCAGAGGGAAACTATTTGGCTCTCTGCTTCATAATTTATGATGGAGCCTGTTTATTGCCTTGTGGTCATTCCATTGGCCGTCACTGGATTCTGCGGACTGCTGAGTGAGGCTCCTTTTGGGTTGTCTCTCTGGACATCAGTGGAACCATTTGGATTTAAGAAAAACTCAAGCGACTTATTGAATTCGAGGAAAAATATAAATAGAACCCGTGTTTCATCTCATTTCAGAATCCATCATGAGTCAGACTTGGAAAAAAAGAAGATTGATGAACATTTAAAAGATATAATTTAGAGGCTGTAGTACTTTCAGACAGATAACTGAGACAGCAATATAAAGACAGAGCTGATTTGTAATAATTAAAATAAAATTTCAGTTCAGACCTCCCTCTACAATAGGAAAATTACCAAGAGCCATAACTTTGCAGAATTGTTTCCCAGCAAATCACAGAACACATAGAATGCTCCAGTCACCAAGGGCAGTGAATCCCATGAAGACTGTGTAGAGCAGAGGGTCACAATCCATGGGTTGTGGCCACTTTGGCAAACCTTTATCTCCAAAAATATTCACATAACAATTCATAATAGCAGCAAGATCACAGTTACGAAGTAGCAATAGAAGCAGTTTTATGGTTATGAGGTCATAAGTACATAATGAGCTGTATTCAAGGGTCTCAGTCTTAAGAAGGCTGAGACCCTTAAATGTAAAAGACCTGTGGTATGTGTGCTTATGTGTGTTTGTGCATGCATATATATTTTTTTCTTTTTGGTTTTTTTGAGACAAGGTTTCTCTGTGTAGCCTTGGCTGTCCTGGAACTCACTCTGTAACCAGGCTGGCCTCGAACTCAGAAATCCGCCTGCCTCTGCCTCCCAAGTGCTGGGATTAAAGGCATGCGCCACCACCGCCCCGTGCATGCATATATTTTTATGTGTGGGTGGATAGATATTAGTAGATCTATGCAGATCCTTCAAGAAATAAATGTATTTAGTCAGCAAATATTTGGGAAAAAGTCTGATCTTAATAATAAAATAACCCACAAATGAAATATCCTCAGATAACCATGTTCTGTCAAAGTGGCAAAGATAAAAAACAAATAATAGTGAAGTGTATGCTCAAATGTTATGAGGCCAGAAAAGCTATGTAGATCTAGAACAGTGGTTCTCAACCTGTGAGTTGGGACCCCATTGGGGGTCACATATCAGAGATCCTACATATCAGGTATTTACATTACAATTCATAACAGCAGCAAAATTATAGTTGTAATATAGCAGCAAAAATAGGTTTAATGCTCGCAAGTCTAAAGGAGCTGTCTTTAAGGATCACAACATTGGGAAGCTTGCGAACCAACGCTCTAGAGTCCTCAGTTCTGTTTGAGAACTACGTTTAGAGTTTCAGGTCGTCCCATTGGGATGAGGGCCCTGACTGACTGAGTCGTGCCTAAGCTGCTTGGTTGAATGAAGTGACGAATGGACGAAGGAACAGCTCAGATCCTGGAAACAATGTCGGGATGCTCCTAGTAGCAGGCTCACTGGAGAAACTGTCTACATTCATCTGTAGCATGCTGCTTAAATACCAAGAGTCTAGGGTGTCACACCACCACTTTACTAAACTGCCCACCAGTTGGTTGACAAAATTGACATTAATAGTCAAAGTGAAGCCTTGAGGAAGGTCATTGTGTGATGTGTTAAGTGTTAGTAGTCCATGGGGGAGAGGCACCTGGAACATAATACTGGCTTCCATGTTGTATTTGGGTGGGCACACACCAAACATTTTTTTAATTTTAAATAATTAAATACATTCTTCATCATCAATTATGGAATCTTAGGACCTTAGTAGACTAATTATAAATATGAAATCAATTGTAAATGCTTCTCTTTGTCCTCTCTGCAGTCAGAATTAACTAATTAAAAACAAACCCAAGTGAACAAACACAGTCTTCCACTTGAGCAGACACCACACACAGATAAGCTGGACCTGAGGTCTAGAGTTAGCACTCCTGTCAAATGCTCAGAGAATAGCATTCTTGCTTGAAGCAATCTAATTAAACTCCATGTTGACTTGATGTGGTCCCCAGTGGACTGATCAAAACTATTTTTAGGTTGCAAGTGCTCTGAAAAGAAATATTTAATTAGGATGGGGGTGTTTAAAATAGCTTTCTCTCTTAATGTCAGGACCCGCTGGCTTGTGTTCCCCATGCCATTAATCACCAATGAAGGGATGTCAGCAGTCACGGCTGAAAGGCTGAAATCCGCCTTCTGTGGGATGTGTCGTGTGACTCAGAAGGCCAATTCTGTCTGGATTTCGGCATTTTCCTTCAAGTGAATGGCACCCAGAGTTTCAGATAATTGAATTTTGATAATTTCTTGAGAAAAGCATTCCATACAGAGTAATCCTCTCACTGTGCCGTGTGCTTTGTTGGGTCACACAATGAGGAGGTAAAGAACATTCCATGGTTCCCAGGCCATGAAAGACTTGAGTTACTAAGACCTACACGAAGATTGGGCTAAGTACAGTATGCTCTGAAAGAGAAAGATGGAGAACTCATACTTGAAGGAGTGGGGTAAAGCTCAAGGGCAGAGCACTCGCTGCTTGGCATTCACCAGGCCCTGAGTTCTGTCCAGACATCAAAGCCTCCAAACAAAAGAAAACAACTCAAGCTTCAGAGCTGGCCAATCTAGTGTGCAATTGCAATCATCCATTCTAATGTTTTTCTAGATCAACAAATTGAAATTATTTTTGAAGTTAGATATTTAGATTTGCTCTCTTTATGAACTGATTGTCAACAGGGACAAGGAATTAGACCTACCAAGTGCTTAGGAAATACTGAGTGATATCCTCTTTTTAAATAATTTTTTATAATTTGAGAATCTCACATCATGCTCATCTCCCAGTCTTTCCATGTCCACCCCCCTCCTCCATGAGTCCTCCTCAACCTGTGAAAACAAACAAACAAACAAACAAACAAAAAACAAAAAAACCTAACCAAAACCAAATCAACTTCATTTTGTGTTGTCCATATACTCACTGGAGCATGGCCAAATCCTTAGTAGGCATTCTAATTGTGCTGTGTGCTTTCTACCCCAGGTGCTATACTGTCGCACTTTAAACTGGATCTGATTACTATGTCCATTTTGCAGAAAAAGAAATGGAGACATGGAAAGATTATAGAACTTTGCCTGAGCTTCTCTCTAACGGGAATCACACCCAGGATTAAAATATTGTAGTTCTGGGGTTGGGTACACAGCTGCGTTTCCCTTCTATAACTGATCTGTGTAAGGGTTTTCTCTACTCAGAGTTTTGATAGTTCATAAGTTGTTAGAAACTCACTATTTGTGATAGATAAGGTCATTTTTATACTTTATTTTTCAGAGTAAGAATGAACTCCACCTGCTCCTTTAGTGCATCATTTTACATGTTTTTTATGTTTGTGTGGTTTATGTGCATTTGTGAATGTATTTGTGTAGTGTGCACAGGTGTGGAAGGCAGAGGCTGCTCTCAGGACTCATCTATGGTTGCTTCCCTCTCTTCCAGTCCCTTCTGCCCCCGCCCCATCTATATAAAGCTACAACGAAGTTTTTTTGTTTGATAGAGCTAGGTACACAGCTGTATAGCCGCCCACCCAACACATACTCTTGCACAGGAAACTGTCTCTGGATCTATCTCCATTTCCTGTTGGCCTAAGTAGTACTAGTGAGGCACTGGTTCATTTTGAAGCAAAACATGAGTTGAGGGGCTCAGAGACTGGGTAAGATGGAATTTCATGCATCTTACAGGAAGTAAGTTACTGGAAATAACTTAAAACAAGTTCACCTACCTGCTGCAGAACTCTCTGGGCAGTAGTACTAAGAGGCTTGTGTTTGTAAACATTTTTCTCTCGAGTTAGATCTTTTAACTGTACCCAGAGATCATCAATATGGATAGTCTGGGTAACTAGCTTGCTCTGTGAATCCCTTCTCTGCCTTTGGAGCACCTGGCATATACATGGGTGCTAGGGATCTGAACTCCAGACCTCAGGTTTGTGCAGCAAGCCATTAAATAGTGAGCCATTTCCCCAGCTCCACATTTGTACTCTTGGGAAATAATATGAGTGCTGTAGAGAAAAATACTAACTGGAGATCTTTCTCTTCTGTGCTTCAGAACCTCAATGGTTCCTAACATAGGGTGGATCTCCCAATGAAATATATTGAACAAACAGATTATAAACTAGAAATAATAGCTTCCATTCATAAACCTTTAGCATCCATTCAGGGGATGAAATCATTTAATGTACTCTGATGTATGCTCTATAAGCATAAACCATACCTGTAGAAGAATTGTCACTGAGAAGAGCTTTTGGGAATTTCATAATTGAATGTGACAGATTCAAAACCATAACAATGCGGGATTGGAAAGATGGCTCAGAGGTCAAGGGCAGTTGTATTGTTTGGAAGGGTGGGAGATAAGTTCTCAGCACTCAGGTTAGGCAGCTTCTAACTGTAACTCCAGTTCCAGGGAATCCAATGCCCCCTTCTGGCTTCCACCGTCACATACATGCAACCGAGACCCCATCCCCCACCCCAACACACACTAATAAATAATAATAAAACTTTAAAGAGTGGACACTATTTTATTGATTCTTTCTATCATAATTACTACAACCTCTATTAGTAAAGCAGTGTATTGGTACTTTGAAGTGGGTCTGGTAGAATTTATTTCAAAATATAGGTGGTATTGACCCACTGTTGGAAAGTTGTAGGTGATTTTTATTTTATACCTGAATGCATTTCAAATCTTTTCTAAATCAAACATAAAATAAGTATAAATACTTTTATGATCAGAAGATATGACTATTTAAAAATCATGTTTGCTACAGGGTTGAAGGTATTTATCATCATCATCATCATCATCATCATCATCATCATCATCATCATCATTTTTATTACTGGGTTTTTTTGAGACAAGATTTCTCTGTGTAGCCCCTGGCTGTTCTGGAACTTGATCTGTAGATCAGGTTGGCCTTGAACTCACAGAGATCTGACTATCTATCTATTCCTCCCAAGTCCTGAGATTAAAGACATACACCACCACCACCCAGTAGGTTGCAAATATTTACCAAAAGAAGGAAAGGAGGAGACTAAATTGAGACTTACAGCTGTGGTAAAATACCAAAAAGTTAGTAGTAGCTATACTTGACTAGTTTGGTTAGATAAACCTTTGTTTATACTTCATGAATTCATGTCTTCCAAATTGTTAATAATGAAAGTATTAAAGAGAATGTTTACATTTTAAAAGGAAAGACAGGTTTAGTCAGGGAAGTTTGCTGGTTTTGTGTTTTCAGACAGGGTCTGAATGGATAGTGCAGGCTCACCTTGACCTCTTGGTCTTTGTGCCTTGCTCTCTAAGTGCGAAGATTGCAGGCCAAGGCTCCCTCCTATGCCTGGAAGCGCCAGGACTGGCTACAGTCTCTGGCGCTGGCCAGAAGCTTCCCTCTGGGTCCTTTGCCATGTTGCTTCTCTTCTGCCTGTGGTCCTGGACAGCTCGCTGCCCACACAGTGCTTGTGTGGTACATGGCAGGCTTTTGGACCTTTGTTTACTGAGTAAGCGAAACAGCTGTGAAGCAAGTTGTTAATTTGGTATTTTAAAAGACATTATTTTTCTGTGATAAGGTGGGATATCCCCCCTGGTGCCATCACCTCTAATAACCCCTTGTCTCCAGGCACTACCTCCTCACCCAGGGCTCCATTCCAAGTCACTCCTATCAACACCGCTGTTTTTATCTCGTGGAATTCATTTTACAAGTAGTAAGGCCCATCCTTCCCAGCTCCCACTCTTTCTTGGCTGTTTACATGTCATTAGTCTGCACAGCACCACTGCCTTCCCAGGAAGTGGGGTGTTTGTGTGCTTTCTTACACCCCTGGAAGGACCCAAGAGAGGAAGGAGAGGCAAGCTTGCCACTTGTCACCAAGAGGAGAGCCACTGTTCCTAAGGGCTGCTGCTTGAGCTACACCACACCAGGGTGCCCAAAGATGCTTCCTGTAGGGCCAAGAGCCTCCCCAAATTTGTAAATTTGTTTTTAAAATCTGGTGTCTCTTTATTATTCTGTTTTTTCCTTTTTATGTCATTCTATCCTACGTTAAAACAGATATAGAGAGTTTAATGGTTTATTCATGTGTGTGTGCATGAACACACACACACAGACACACACACACACTTTTTCAATTCTAGATTCTTTTTTAATTTATTTTTATTAGATATTTTCTTTATTTACATGTCATATGCTATCTCCTTCAATTCTAGATTCCATGGAGATAACAACATAACCATTCTCTTAAAACTGTCCCTAGTTCCTTCCTATGTACACAGAGACAGCTGAAGAGGATGCCTCCAAGCCAGCAGGGAAACAGCCAGTCTCCCTAATACCCATCCTTTACAAAATGTCAGGTGATTCTGCCAACTCCCCAGTGGGAGGAGTTAGAGTCAGTGATCAGTCAGTGTCAGACCCACATGGTCTCAGGAAATCCACACCGTGAGTCACTAGAAGCAGAAGATAACACCTCCGCTATCGGGGAGTAACTCAAGTCCCCACAGACTGGAAAAAACAAAGCTCTTCAGGTGTTTACAAGGGCAATGAAGCAGGCAGCTTGGGGACAACAGGAGATAGTGGGGCATGGCTGGCTCTTTGGAGTGAGATGGGCAAAGACCCACTGAAAGGTTAGAATGAACTGGGACTGTGCAGCCCATGTGGCTATAGCAGCTTATATGTAGTGTTCAGTGTTCGAAGGATTGCTTCTTTTTCCTTTCATGCTTTTGTTGTCAAGTATCTGTCCAGGATAACCTCCAACCCTTTCTTTCAATTTGTTCTGCATGCTCCTCCACTGTTCTCAATGACGTCACCCAGGTTCCTTTATTTCTCATGTTACACACCAACCATTGCTTTAGAGTTTGGCTCACTTTCGACAGTACAGCCCTGAAATACACAGGCTGAAACACAATCAATGGCTTTTAGTTAACTTTAGCTAAATAAGATAAACGAATAAACAGACACAACAGAGCGACAGCAACAACCTGAGTCAACTCCTTTAAGAAGAGAATACCAGAGAGACAACTCAGTGAGGAAGGGTGCATGCTACATGAAAGCAGCAGGAAGTGAGTTCAAATCCACAGAACCCATGTTAAAGCATGCTTCTGTATGTCTGTAGCCCCAGCACTGAGGGGTGCAGGGGTGGGCAGAGACCAGGGTATCCTTGGAGCTCATTGGCCAAGTCATTCAGCAGAAGTGATGGGATCCAGGCTTAGTGAGAGAATTTGGCTCCAGGACAAGATGAAGGATGATGGAGGAAGATTCCAGGTGTCTTCCTCTACCTCTTTTTTGAACACATAGGTATATATACACACCACACATACACACATACACACACACCATATACATATATACACATACATACATGCACACATATTCATATACACACACACATATACACATAACACATAGCACATACACATAGACACATACATACACATGCATATTCCCACATAACATGTGCACACACAAATACACAACACACATACATACATACAAACATATATACATACATACCATTTACATATACCCTACACATATACACATATACACACATACACACACATACACACATACATATACACACATGTCACACACCACACACATATACACACATGTCACACACACCACACACATACACACATACACATATATACATTCACATATACACATACCACACATACACACACATAAACATATACATAACATAACACCCCCTCCACATACACAACACATACATACATACACATACCATTTACAAATACCACACACATACACACATACACATATATACATACACTCATACATACACTTACCACATACATTCATACACAAAAATTATACATATGCATACATGCACACACATACATATACACATATTCATATACATACACATATACACACCACACACATATATATACACAGACATGCACATAAATACACACATACACCACACACC
This sequence comes from Montemys delectorum, assembly GCA_019843815.1. Classification (NCBI taxonomy): domain Eukaryota; kingdom Metazoa; phylum Chordata; class Mammalia; order Rodentia; family Muridae; genus Montemys; species Montemys delectorum. The sequence continues at coordinate 27,745 of JADRCD010230129.1, forward strand.
TACATACTCATACACATACACACACCTACACACACATTCACACATCACTCTTTCACATACACACACACACACCCTACATACACAAAGAGAGAGAATATGACTATTAATGCCACTGCTTTTGCCTGGCAAGTTTCACTCAATTACACACAAAAGAGCAAAATTCTTGTGGCACCTGTTCTTACTTCAGCAGCTTCTTTGACTTTCTATAAATTTAAAAATGTTTTTATTAGAATATTCTTTGGGGTTGAAGGTGTTGCTTAGCAGTGGAGCACTTGCCTAGCTTATGAGAAACTTCAGATTTTATTCTCACCACCATGCTCACCACACACAAGCCTGTTGATATTATGAAATAAGAAAGAAGAATTTATTTTAGGTTTGAGAACAGGTTGAAAGGGCATATGTCTGATTTTTGGGATGCTGTGAAATCATATCATGTAGCTCAGAAAATATCAGCCTAATTCATGGTCTATACCAGGGCCCATGATGGTCTATACCAGACATTCTGAGGAACTGCTATCTGGAGACAAGGATTGTTAGAGGTAGTGGGAACCGTGGAAAAAAAATCCCACCTTATCACACAGAAATATCAGTAAGGCCAAGGTTGTGTACTTGCTAGCATTAAAGATGATTCCAGAAAACACAGGAAGCTTGGGTAGTAAGGATGGTGTCAAAGGCTCGCCTGGTGAGTCTGGTTGATGCCTGCCCTCTGTCCACATAAAATGTTGTAAGATCTCCTCTCCTCAGAACAGGACCCATAAGTGGCATTTTTTTCTTTCTTTACCCTCAGCCAGGGTGAGTGTGTTGACTTTGTGGTGGGAAGAAGAGTTTGGTATACAGGATCTTATGTCCTGAGTCAGAGGAACACATGTTCCATATGATTCGGAGTGTGGCACCCAGGATTTGGGTCAAATTCAAGCACACAGCTCATAAAAGTCCAGACAATAAAAGTGAAGATATAAAAGATAAAAGGGGTTCTTACAGTTGCCATAAAATCTTGTTTAAAATCATTCTTAACCATAGTCTCCTAACCTTTACATTTCCATTTTTATCCTAGAACAAACCAGACTTTTGAGTAGACTTACCCAGCCTCAGGATAGGAACATCTTCTGGCCATTAGAGGCAGGCTCTCAGTGTAAGTAATGGCCTCTGCGTCACTCAGAGATGTAGGGATTACTGTCATACTTTGGAATGTGTTCCTTTTCTTGTGCTTAGGACCCACTAATGCTTTAATTCTTACAGGTAAATCCCATGGTAAAAAGACTGCACTTCAAATCCCTAAACAGAAGACGCTAAGTTTCACCTCTAGCTTTCTGTCACTAACAACAGTTGTGGGGACCTCCTGAATATAATTACGGTTAGATTTGAAACACCAAGCATCTACCAGTGCACCCATTGGCTCTGATTTCAACAAACAGCAAAGGAACAGCTGAAAGGCTCGTGGCTTGTGCTAAGTATCAAGTCCTATATCTGCCTTGCTGTCTTTCTATAGCTTGCCAATACATCTCCAGGTGAGCTCCACTGTGCAGGGACAAAAGATGAAACTTGGAGGTGAGGAGAAATGACTTGTCCAAGGATAAACAGTGCTGGAATTTTATTTCAGGTCTGTTTGGTTCCATAGTTCAGTTTCTTGGTCCCTTTTGATGTAATGCATTTTGTTAATTTACAAGGTTTCTGTTGCTTGTTTTCATTTTTACTATATTTGTGGTGTGTGTGTGTGTGTGTGTGTGTGTGTGTGTGTGTGTGTGTGTGTGAGAGAGAGAGAGAGAGAGAGAGAGAGAGAGAGAGAGAGAGAGAGAGAGAGAACAATTATGTGGTTGGGTGACTATGGATGTCAGAGGAAAATTGTTTTCTCCTAACATGTGGTTTTCAGGCATCAAACTCAGCTCATCAGCGCATCAGGCTTGGTGGCAAATGCCTTTACTTGCTGAACCAAACCACCTTGCAGGTCTCCAAATGTCAAGTTTCTCTAAGATGCCAATTAAAGTTTCTTAAACCTAGAAACTGCATTGAGAATGTGGAACACACCCTCACATTGACCCTGGGACTGGGTCACACTGCCTTGTTGTAAATGTAGAAGTCATGAGAAGTAGTTTTTATCTTCCTGGCTGTTAAGTTTTCTCATTTGCACGATGAAGGAAATGGATGAGCTAAATACAATCCAAGAGTCCTTTCCCATCCAGGGCTTGCTCGTTTGTCATTTCAGCAAATGTTTATTTGAATTTCAATGTAAGGAGAGTTCAGAGTGATATAATCATAATAATGGAATAAGGAGGTGTGATCTCAGAGTGTGAAGAACTTTGAGTTTCGTGGAGAAACAAAATCCATGAACAAGTCACCAGAACCCAGTGTAGTCTGTACTGCAAAAGGATGTATGCAAATATTTCTATGCACATACATACATGTAGGCCACATATACAGTCACAGACACATGTGCCTGCAAGAACAAGCAGACACAGAGACTTGGAGCTGTGGAGTTTGCATAACAGTGACAGCTCCCTGCATAGTGTCTGGGTGTAGCTCTAGTTCGGATGTATCCCTTGGGCCCAATGGACCAGCAAATATTTGTTGAGTGATTGCATGTGTGAAAATTTGAGAATGCAAGTTGCTAAGGGACAATGGATCTCAGTGGATGGAAAGGAGAGAGTAGAATGTTGGCTGCAGCCAGCAGGCACAGCAAGTACAAATTAGGAACACACGCCACATTGTGGGTGGGGTAAGGAGGGCATTGGGAGCTTGCAGGAGAAGGGTGCACATGGGCTCATAGCAGAACGGAGATGAAGGGTAGACCTTGCCTGGGTGAGGCAGACAGCCATAGGTTTAGCTTGTATGAAGTTCTATGGAATTCTTCTAATAGAACAGTTTTGACTTGGGGATGCCTTGTAGTGTTGGCTATTTCATAGATCCATGCCTTACTTATCCACAACGGTTGGGCCTCACATTATATGGTATGACTAATTCCAAATGAAAGGGCAACAGTGGGGAACCCTGCTAGGGAAGGTCGGTGAAAGTCTTCCCATATTTAAAGAGCACAAACAACAACCCCAATGAACCGTCCCTAGAAATCCGAGTTAAAGGGGAGGGAATTGCTGACAGCCAACCGGTTGTCATGATGAACTTGGGTATGGAGACTGTGCATACAGGAAGCACATGGGGAGGGATGTGTGTGGGTTCAGTTAGGAGAAAGGAGATGTGCCTGACTTGTTATGATTTCATGGCTCCACCCACTAGAGGCTGTCTGTCTGCTCCTTGAATCTGAGCTGGCCTGTGACTCAAATCTGCTATGGGAATAAAATCAATGGAATGCTAATTTTTAGCTGGACTGCAGAGCTCTTACCTACTTCCTTTCTCTCAGTATATGTTCTTAGAATATTTTAATAGTGTAGAAGAATGGATTTCATGACAATTTCATAATTCAAGTATATATTATACTTGAATTCTGTGCTCCTTCTTTCTTTTATGACATCATTGCCACAGGATAAATAGGTACAAGTTGGCTTTCTGATAGTCCCTGGGTTGGATCCTAGCCTAACTCAGCCGTATGACTACGGTCACCTTAAAGCAGCCAGTCCTCAGATGACCTGCCAGTGGACCTCGGGCATGTTAACAAACTCAGAAAGATGTCATCTGCTAAACCCAGCCTTGGGTAAGAGCATCTGAGCTTCCCAGGCAACATAAAGACTCATTAGTGGGAATGAGTGGTAGTTGATTTAAGGTAAAAAAAACCAGTGTGTGTGTGTGTGTGTGTGTGTGTGTGTGTGTGTGTGTGTGTTTAAGAGACAGAGACAGGGAGAAGCAGAGTTAGCGAATAGTGAAAGTGAATATGAAAGCAATGATTTACCTGAGTTAATTCAGCTAGCTAGTATCACTCAGGTTCATTGATGCCTTAAATTCCTCCTCTTAAGATCATGATTCTGAAGTCTTTGAACCTGACTGGAATATCTGGGTGTTGTTAGAAGGATTGGGGGTTTTATTTGTCAAATCTGGATTTGAATTCAAATTCCAACTCAGATCACCTATAGAAGCTCAGTAACATGTTTGACTTTCGTGCCAACTTTTATGTCTACAAAATGGGCTTAAATTACGGTAGTAATGTCTATTCAGCTAACTTAACCAGAGTACCTGGCACCAAGAGTAAACTCACCAGGGCCTGGCAGTAAGAGTGCCATCTTCAGAATCCCTCTGATTTAAACCAGACATAAGCTAAGGCAACAAAGTTCTTAGTAGAGGTACCCATCCTTTTCCTGATCTACACCCGAAGACAGTTGTGCCTGGCACAACCCCTCTTGGGCATTCCAAGCTCATGCTTCATTTCTCCCTGGACCTTGCTTCCTTTCAGTTAATCCATGTAGTGGGGTAAAAGTGACACGAGAGTTACAGTGTCGAGTCTCTGTCGATTAGAAATAAAGAGCATATGATTGCAGATCTGCACAGAGCACTGCCTGTGCATTTCTGGCAGCAACCTGACACCTGTCAGGACCTGACAGGATGCTGTACATCAGGGCTCTGACTGAGGCTTGACTGGGATGCTGAGCTGGCTGGCTCTTCCTTTCCTGTTGTTTCTGACTGAGCTTCACTTGGGCAAAGACTGACTTCTGTTCCTGGCACATGGCATGTTGTCTGGAACTTAAATAGCAATGGATAGATATTTGCTGAATGGACAGTTGTACTCCTCCACTCAGAGGGCAGAGGGGGAGGGAGAGCAAAGAGTCTATCCTCAACCCCCACTAAATCATAGAAGCCTCCAGAACTAGAAGGGAGGAATTGGAGTGAGTAGTGTGGTTTGACAGATAAACAGAAATCTTGTCTTAGCAGCTTACCTATCCTTCTGGCTTTGTCCAGCCAGTGAGCATGAACGGGGCTTTGTTACTAAGGGAACTGTAACCACAGGCTTGGTTCCCACTCCAAAACTAGAGGGGGGGGGTAGTACATTTTCAAGTTCTTGGCTAAACTGTCTCTTGAGTTTCATGTCCAGTAGTCTATCTTCCTCACTGCTGTAAATAAATGGGCTAGTGTTCTCAAAATGAGGAGAGGACATAACAGGGAATAATATACTGTGATCAGTACCAAGCCAGCAAACAGGCATGGCCGCAGGTGTTGGTTTGGTTCTAGGGGGGTGGGCAGCTAGCAATCTTCTTTAAAGAGTGTTATGGAATGATCTATTATTGAGATGAATTTTGAATTGAGATCTGAAAGGAGAGAAGGGACTAGCCATGGATATCTAATGGGGGGAGTCACAGGCAGAAGGAACATGTAAAGGTTAACCATGTGTTTAATACGGTTAAAGATTAGCAGTAAGAACCCTATAGCTGGAGAGGAATGAACTAAGAGAGCACCATCAGAGAAACTTAGAGCTCATGAGGCATCAGGTGGCAGAGAGTTGATGTGCGATGAGGAGGATACTGACGATTTTGTCACGTGGGCTAAAAACCATTTCTACGTTATGCCACATTTGTAGCTTTCATTATTGGGGAAGCATCACCTATTAGCACATCATGGAGGGCCAGTGGGCCAAATCATAGATGCCAAGGATGCTAAGGTATCCCATTCTGTCCCACAGCATTGTGAGGATGCTAAGGTACCCCATTCT
>JADRCD010230130.1:0-23850 GCA_019843815.1 Montemys delectorum
CATCACCCTGCATTAGACCCCCAAAGATAAACATCCAGGATTCCCTCAGCTTCTCAGTGATTCTATTTTCCATTTCTGAACATTTCCTGGTAGTGAGATGACTCTAATTTCTCAGAGATTTGGAAAGCCCAGCTCAATTCTGGAAGTATATGAAAAGAATGAAGGTCTGCATAGGTACAACATAGCTCTTCTGCAAATACACCTCCAAATTTCTTCTCTCACTTGAAGCAATCATTCATAATTACATCCCTCAAGAGAGAGAGTCAGCCTGACTGGTTTACAAGATACAGTGTACACTTCAGAAGTTATTGAAATGTGAAGAGCACCTATAATTTTCTACAAAGTGATTAAAAAAACAACCTTATATTATCCCTTCAAAAGATAATGGAAACTTATTATATCTCCCTCTTGACTTTAAAAGAAAAAAAAAGAACAAAAGAAAGAAAAACAAATGGAGTGCTCTGTAAATTGTATAACATTTCCTTATACTCAAAAACTGGCTTGTTTTTCACCACCCTTTCTTTCTTTAATTTCTAGTTAGTAAGGAAGTGACATGAGACATTTGCTAGCCAACAACAAAGCAGTAGGTATTGATTCACAAACACCACCGACTTCCTGTATTAGATGCAGCAGAGCTCACCGATAGCACTTCAATTGTAAATTGTTCAACTCGGGAGGTTTCTCTTGTCATAATATTCTTATTGATTTTGTTCATTTAGTGTCAAGATCATTATCAAATCTATAATTCATCTTCAAGAGGGAGGCTTCCCCAAGATGACAACCCCTTGAGAGGTTAATATGTTAGACATATTGTAACCACTGCTTCAGAAACCTAATATTAACTTGATTCTAATGAGAGATACGGTCCACAGAGGCTATATGATATCTTTCCTGAAATAAGAGTTAAAATTTTGAATAGTTGCACATGAGACCTCTCATATTCATTGGTAATTGTAAACCCATGAGTCATAAGTATAGATAGTTTTCCTTATAGCAAACACTATGATAACCACATAAAGAAGCTAGTCAATGCTACCAAAAGCAGCGTTTTATCTTTGGTTAATGTTTATTGACTAATCATATTTTATAAATTTCTCATGAAGGCCAAGATAAGTATACAAATATAAAGTCAATTCATTCTATTGGTAACTGTACTGAGAGGGATCCCGGGTATTACAAATACAGAGAGATGGGTGAACAGTGGGACAATCTTTATTTTAGGCAAATATAAATATCTTATGTAACTCTTACTGCACTCAAATTTTCAATTTGCATATAGCTACTTGCCAAATGCAGATATTTTATGCACAACCACAGATGGAAACAGTTACCTCGGATTTTTTCCTTTCTTTTTTTTTTCACTAAACTTTAATTGGAAGAGATTGGCCTTACCTACAGGCTCTTACAAGGACAAGAAGACAAAAAACTCAATGTGAAAAATCATAGCTCCATTGTATAAAAGGAGAGAATCCTAGAAGGTGGGAAATATTAGACATACACTGTTTAAAATGCAATCTGTTATACTTGAAGAATTTGAGTGTTTAAAAGAGAAACTCCCTTCAGGAGGAGGGCACAGATGTAGAGACCACTATCCACTTATAGAAACCTGGAGTTAGCAATACTTAAAGCCTGTCCAGATGGAGTCAAAAGCAACATTTTCCAGAAACAGCTAATCAGACTTCCTTTGAATGTTACCATGTTTGAAATATTTTTTATTACAAATAAATAGTAAATGTTATTTAACAATGTATTGTTGACAATTGGTGTGTAATATCTGTATTCATTTTTATTTATACAATTGAAGTCCAATGTTTATGCCTTATGTTTGAAATTTTATTTTCAGTGAGATTAGTTCTTATTATATTTAATTTAGCCCTAATAAATTGAGAACTACAATTAAGAAAAACAATAATTTGGATGCAAACAAGAAAGACGGATAGATATACTACTATTCTTTGGCTTCTGGCGTTGTACAGTTATGTCAGGGAATTTTCCTGAGTAGTATGAACTCTGGTCTGTGCTCTACCACTCTGAGTCATCCCTCCATACATTTTTTTCATGTAGTCATTCTGATGGTAAATTCTGCACTTTACAAGTGTTGCAAAATGTTAAAATAAGATCCTGTACTCTGAAGACTTTAAAACTGCACTTAAGAAACATTGCTCTCAGCGATTTGTGTTGGAATAAAATCAGATACAGAAAGAAAACTCTAGACTAAATGAAGGCAAGATGCTAGGTGAAACCATGCATGCATCTTGGCAATGCCACTTGCCTCTACAAATCCTTCTATGTCTTCTTCTTGTAGGCAGAGATTATTTGAAAAGTAAGAAGTTAAAGAGAATTTTCTTATTTTTCAAGGAAGTAGACCTTAAAGAGGGAAGTTGTGAAAGAACGGAGGAGGCCCAAGTACATGAGATCATCACTGCTGTTCCTTGCAACCTCAGTAGTTTCTGTTTCCCTAGCTCTTGGCAATGGCCTTCCTTTGCTCAACCTCATAAACAGAGGCTCTCTAAACTGGAAAGCACTGGCCACACCACGAGGTCAAGGGAACTAGAGCATGTGCACTTCAGCAAAAGGCAACTTGAGAGCCTGAACCATACCAGATGGTCACCCTCAGCGGTCCATAACACTAACCGCCCATATCTGGCAAAAGTGCTTTGTTTCCTTCACAAAACTGGAAATACATGATAAGCCTGGTCCCATGGCCTATTGCCTCGTTTCCTTTTCCTCAAGAATTACCATTTCTTATATAGATCAAGATCTCCTAACAAGTTCCAACCTTTTCTTTTCCTTTGTGGAATTTGATGACTTAGGTTGGGATTTTGAGTTTTGCAATTCAGTAGACCTTTCCTTGTGAACATTCTGTTTCTGGGTTTTGCATGGTATGCCACTGAATCAAAGACTGAGAATCAATGGCAGAGCAAGGAATATGGATCTAAGATCTCTACCAAGCTGCTCTGTGCTCATGCCTGCACTTGGGCAGAAAGCAAGGGTAATCTTTTCCAGTTCCATACACTTCTCACATACTGGTTCTACAGTAAAGAAGTGGCTTCTGTGCCAAAGGTTAAAGCTTTGAATATTGACTTTATGAGTTCATTTTATAAAACTCATTAGTATCAAGTATATTATCTATCTATCTATCTATCTATCTATCTATCTATCTGTCTGTCTATCATTATCTATTTATCTATCTATCTACCTATCTATCTATCTATCTATCTATCTATCTATCTATCTATCTACCTATCTAAATTATATGTATTATTTATGGTGTGTTTGGTCAGAAAAGAGCTTAGAGTAATTAGGTTTTTTTTTCCCTTCCCCATTTAGGCTCCAAGGACTGGGCTTAGGTCATAAGGCTTGATGTCCCTTACTAACTAAGCCATCTTGTCATCCTCAAGTATATATTCTCATTCTTTCAATTTTACCCACAAACTTAGAGATGTTTGGAGACTAAATAGAAGTCTTTCCTTGAAGAATTCATAATTGGGAATAAAGAACAAGGCATACCTACAAACAATAAAGAGACAGCCACACAGAGGTGTATGCATATTTTTCTAGTGCTGATTTATATGATGACATTTTGAAATCAAAAATTTAAAAAAAAATACAAAGGGAAACAATAAAGTCACATAGTAGATTGACAGTGCGGGAAATTAAAAATCATCTACTGGACTCCAGTTCTATAAACAAAATTACTTCATATCCACAATGTGTTAGATATTAGAACTGATTCCAGACCTGAAAACGCCATTCTCAACATGTTAGTCCCTATGCATTAAGCAAAGCCTGGTCTTAGCAGTGGAGGGCAGGGGTCTTTAGTTGATAAGAGGAATGATGGTTTCAGACAAGCAGTGGGTACACTTTGACAGGAGCAGCTAGTTTCTGGATCTCAATTCATCTACTGTGCTTGGCATCTTCCTGATTCATGGTGAAATCAGAGGAACGAAGATTTGTTTAACACATGGAAGAGTAAAGCAATAGGTAAACACTGGCTGGGTGAAGAGTTGCACATGCAAAGAATCTATTTCCTACTTCATAGTCCTAAGAAGTGATAGAAGTAATGCTTACAGTTTATGTCTGACTAAGAAAGAAACCAAAGATGTGTATCATACACTTGGGAGTTTGAATTTCCAGGTTAATATCCATGATAATTAGTTGTTCATTTAATATCACCTGAAAGGGAAAACAAGCAGACGATTTAGATATCATCATATTTTATGAATAAATATCTGTCAGGGGACATTATTTTGTTTGAACCAAGATTAATACACTTTTAAATATTTGTTTTTTACATTGTGATTTTTTTGCTGATTTCTAATCATATAAAACTAGTTTCACTGATATTGTTTTTTCCTGTTCAGTCAGTAAAATATTTATTTAGGATATACTTTAATGGGTAAGGAAAATAAGGAAGTGAAGGGTTGTCACATTCCTGAACAGGGAGATGATTAATCAGAAGTCCAAGGCAGGAGAAGATCCATATACTGGAGACCTGTCTAAGAAACACACTAAATTCCAGGACAACATGTGGCACAATCTGAGGCCCTCAACACACGCGCACACACACATACACACACATACAAAAGAATGAAAAAAGAAAGAAGACAGAAAGAATGTTAAATGAAGATTGCACAAAACAAGATATTTTAAATTATAAAATACAGTATAATGTCATGTAACTTAATTATTTTAAATATATATTTAAGTAACCATATATAAATGAAACTTAACTAAGGCCAAATATTAAGCAAAAAGGAACATATAACATCCTACTTAAAACAACTAGAAGATGGAGCTAAATTTTATATACCTTATTTTTAAATTAAGTTCATTTCTGTACCTTTGATGATGAACACTTATTAAACTTTAAAATTTCAAAAACTGTTCATTGAAGATGTGCCACATACTGAAGCATTTACAGTTAAATGAGTATCTGTAAATAATAAGGTGAATTTCACATATTGTGATGAATAATTTTGGAGAGAATTCTGCTTGGAGAACTGATTGAGCTTTTACAGACCAATGAGGGCCTGCAGACTGTTCATCATCATTCCTAAAGGCACAAATTAGAGGACAGTGACTTCAAGTTCAATCGGCATGGACAAGTGGGCCTTTAGTCCTGTGCCGTGGCTGCCATGCTTCTCTGGTTAACAAAATGTCATTCCTGTGGGCCTTTTACAAATCCCTCTTTTATTAAATTATTAGTACATTCTATTATGAATCATCTATGTGACAAACTCAGTGGAATGATAAGATGCTACTGACCTAAGACACAGACATCAAAGGATAGTTAAAACATCATGGAGATGTGATGTGAGGTATATGTATTGTCAAGGGGAAACTGTAGTCATTCTAGTACTAAGATTTTGTATAGAAGCATAGAAACCTAAGCTTCCATTGGTAAATGAGGTTCTTAGAAGCAGGAAGGACAATTCCTGGTTTTACAAAGTATCTGCCGGTAACTTGGTCAGCAGATGGCTTGCACCTGTGATCTCTTTAATACCTGTTGAAGGCTGATGAGATGGTTCAGTGGGTAAAGGTGCTTGCTGCCAAATTTAATGACTTGGCTTCAATCCATAGGACCCATATGTTGAAAGGAGGGAACCAATTCTGGCAAGCTACCTCTGATTTACAGATGTATGTGTTTGTGGTGTGTGTGTGTGTGTGTGTGTGTGTGTGTGTGTGTGTGTGTGTGTATGTGTGTGTGTGCTTTATAATTGAGTGTATGTGCAAATGAATGTGTGTATGAGTCTCTCTCTCTCCCTCTCCCTCTCCCTCTCTCTCTCTCTCTCTCTTTCTCTCTCTCTCTCTCTCTCTGTGTGTGTGTGTGTGTGTGTGTGAATAGTTGGGTGTGAGTAGTAATATGGCTGTATGTGAATAAATGTAGTGTGTGTGATTCTATGTGTTTCTGTAAGTGCGTGTGTGTGTATGTGTGTGTGTATGTTCACACATATGTGTGTGAATATATGTGTGAGTCTGTGTGAGTATATGTATGTATACATGTGAATAGTTCGTGTATGAATAGTGTATGTGGCTGTATGTTAGTACATGTGGGATGTGTGAGTTAGTACCAAAAGGAAGGTGGAAAGCTGCAAGCTCTTGTAAAAACCAAACTACTGTGCAACTGATCGAATCAAACTATCCAAAACTGTTCATACTCCACAGAGGAACAGAAGATTTTTGGAAGCAAGTTGAGAGTCACACAGCAAAAACTTATTCACAGAGAAGGAGCAGGGACTAAAAGTGTAGACAGAACTTCACCCTTGTGTAATGACTGAAAAGTTTCAATTCTAGCCATTAACCCTTTCAGAATCATTCTCTGATTTTTTTCCTGCTTTTTAAAAGTATTAAATATACGTTCCCATGGGTGGGTGTATTTATTTATATCTTTGTACCATTGCAGTCAGTGCCCACAGAGGCAGAAGGGGGAGAATCTAATCCTTTAGGACTGGAATTACAGAGGACTGTCAGTTACAGCATGGGTACTGGGAATTCAACTGGGTCCTCTGAAAGAGTAAGCAAGGGTTTAGCGACTGAACCATCTCTCCAGCCCCACATTTGTCTGCCCTTTTCCACCCATACGTGTTTGTCTGGCCACCAGTGAACACATTTATTTACTGATGAGATCAAATCAATCTAATACCATTTTGGACTAAAAGTTTCTAAAATTCTCAATTTGTGTAAGTTCTATTATTTTAAAAATGTTAAACTCTTTCCACAAAGGAAAACACTTTAAAAGCAAGGGAAGGATGATAATTTAAAACATATCTTTTACTTGCCAACTGTCTTCAAGAAGTCTCTAACACAGTTACCATTTCAAATTGGGAATTGTTTTAATGTAACTTCAGACAATTTAGTGTGTGCAGACATAGATAGTAATGCATAACAGTTCTGTTTATAGAAAATGTGGTGTGTATTTGTGTTTCTCTAATGTAGGTTTTCATTGTCTGTGTGCAAAAATGTTAATTATTATTATGAAAGGATTAGAGGAATTAAAATAATTATTAGAAGAATAAGTAATAAATAGACTCTGATGATGACATTTTTATAGGAGATCCACAAATGATTCATTCACTGAATCATTTTTTAATTAATCATTTTAATCATTTACATTTCAAATGGTATCTCCCTTCCCAGTTGGTTACCGCTCCATTCCACAAACACTACATCCCATCCCCCCTCTCTCTTACTTCCACTTTGCCTCTATTAGGATGCTCTTCCACCCATTCAATCACTCCTGTTTCACCAATCTAGCTGGGGCATCAACTCTCCACAGGACCAAGGGCCTATCCCCCCATTAATGCCAGATAAAGCCATCCTCTGCTACATATGTCTGGAACCATGTTTCCCTCCATGTATATTCTTTGGTTGGTGGTTTAGTCTCTGGGGGCTCTGGGTTGTCCAGTTAGTTGATATTTTTCTTCCTATGGGGTTGCAGTCCCCTTCAGCTTCTTCAGTCCTTCCTCTAACTCCTCCATTGGGGTTCCTGGGCTCAGTCTGATGGTTGTCTGTGAGTTGGCATCTGTATTGGTCAGGAGTTGGTAGAACTAAATTCTTAAAAACATTTACTTAAGAAGATTTACCACATGACTCAGCTAATTCCTGTAGAACCTTTGGATAGCCATTAGTTTCATTTGATGCAAAGGGAAAGGGAGAGAGGGGGGGATGGGATGTGGTGTTTGTGGAGCTGAGCGTTAGTTAACCAACTGGGAAGGGAAATACCATCTGAAATGTAAACGATTAAAATGATTAATTAAAAAAAAGAATTTAGTGAATGAATCATTTGTGGATCTCCTCTAACAATGTCAGTATCAGAGTCTATTTGTTACTTATTCTTATAATAATTATTTGTTCAGTTCATTTGGATATAATTTTATTTTTAAAAACTGTTATTAACTGATTTCCATGTAACCATTTTAATGAAAGTGACACTGCAAGCATCCACTTCATGAGTCTCCTGTTCTTTAGGTTATGGCCTTAATCTTTATGATTTATTCTTTTTCCTCCAAACCTGAGAGTCCTCCTAAAGATGGCTTACCTTTAGAACGATTGTATGGTTTTAATGACATTCACCTTTGCTTAGTTTATCCTGAAATGTTATAAATTTCTGAATCTCCTGTTTTGGTCGGTATAACGGGAAACATGATGGTGCAGCATGAATACAGGTTTGCAGAATCTCGAGTTTCTATTTAGCTCACGCCCCACGTCTCTTGAGATCACCATGGAATACTGCAGAATGTTGCATGTCTCTGATTTCTGAAATAGGGGAACCAGTAGCTACCTTAAAATCAATCCACTATAGGGTGTATTCAGATAGCAGTTTGATAGAAAAAATAAAACAAATAAGAATCAGGGTGGTAAGCCTTCATCTTTATGTCTATTTCACAAAGCCATTTTGCTTTATTTTAAAAGCTAGTAATTATAATTCATTTTTCAAACATCTTTTTTGTATTCTTATCCAAGTGCATGAAACTGTAAAAAAATTAATTTCTCATCAATCATTTATCTATATTTATACTTCTGACAGAACCTATTTGGAGAATAAAACTAATTTTATTCAGGAACCAAACTAATGTCATCATCTGTGACCGAAAATGGCCAAAAATGAAAAAAACAAAAAACAAAAAACAATGAGGAATTCAGCAATTGTTCCATGCATTTAATTTTGCCCAGAAAATCATTCTTCATAACACAAGTAGTCATCGGTTATTCGTCTTTTCTCATGGTCTGTCCCCTTCGTACTCTTCCTTGCATCACACTCTCTCATGTCCAGATTCACTCTCCCTTTGAATAAATCACAGCAGTAACAATAGTAATGATAATCATGAGCCCTTACTTATAACGTACATCCTTGTCAGGAAGGACCTAACATATTCTGTCTCATTTAATAATTTGGATAGTTGTCAATCACTTTTCTAGTGTTCAACAAATGAGTCACTCACTATTGCCTAAAAAGCAATGCTGGGATTTAATTACTACTTTACAGTTGGGTAAATTGATTCACAGACACATAGTGTTTGGAATAAGGGAACTAAGACACTGAGTAACAATGCCAGGAGTCTATTGTTGTAAGTTTGACTTTCCCATCTTACCCAGTAACAACCACTACTCTATAAGATATTCTTGGAAACTTGCAAGCCAAAGTAGTAAAATGTTAGATTAAAATATTAACTTAAATTTTCATATTGGAGCACAAGGTATGACTCTGTCTCTTTAAAATATTTTTACGCACCAATAAGATTGTGTTTATCTATAGAATTTTCCATTTCATCCAGATTTTCCAGTTTTGCTAAGAATAGACTTTTGTAGTGAGATCTGATGATTTTTTTTTTTTGGATTTCCTCAGTTTCTGTTGCTATGTTTTCTTCTTCATTTCTGATTTTGTTAATTTGAATACTGTCTCTGTGTCCTCTGTGTCTCTGTGGTTAGTCTGGCGAAGGGTTTATCTATGTTGTAGATTTTCTCAAAAACACAGCTCCTGGTTTTGTTGTTTCTTTGTATAGTTCTTTTGGTTTCTACTTGGTTGATTTCAGCCCTGAATTTGATTATTTCCTGTTGTCTACTTTTCTTGGGTGTATTTGTTTCTTTTTGTTCTAGAGCTTTCAGGTATATTGTCAAGCTGCTAGTGTATGCTCTCTCCAGTTTCTTTTTGGAGGCACTCAGAGCTATGAATTTTCTTCCTAGCACTGCTTTCATTGTGTCCCATAAGTTTGAGTATGATGTACCTTCCTATTCATTAATTCTAAAAAGTCTTTAATTTCTTTCTTTATTTCTTCCTCGACCAAGTTATCATTGAGTAGAGTGTTGTTTAGCTTTCATGTGTATGTGGACTTTCTGTTGTTTTTGACATTATTGAAGACCAGCTTTAGTCTGTGGTGATCTTATAGGATGCATGGGATTATTTCAATCTTGTTGTATCTGATAAGGCCTGTTTTGTGACTGATTATATGGTCAATTTTGGAGAAGGTACCATGAGCTTTTGTTTTGGGATGAAATGTTCATATATATGTATATATGTATATGTGTTATATATATACTATATATGTATATATATATGTATATATGTATATGTGTTATATATATACTATATATGTATATATGTGTGTATATATGTATATGTACATATATGTGTGTATATATATATACATGTGTATATATATATATATATATATACACACACATACACACACATATTAAATCCATTTGGTTCATAACTTCTGTTAGTTTCACTGTGTCTCTGTTTAGTTTCTGTTTTCATGATCTGTCCATTGCAAAACGACCTTTACCAATCTTACATCCCATAGAAGGCTAATATCCAATATATACAAAGAACTCCAGAGAACCAAACAACCCTATTAAAATGGAATACAGAGATAAACAAAGAACTCTCAACTGAGGGATATCAAATGGCTGAGAAGCACCTAAAGAAATGTTCAACATCCTTAGTCATCAGGAAAAGCAAATCAAAACAACCCTGAGATTCCACCTCACATCAGAGAGAATGACTAAGATAAAATCTCAGGTGACAGCAAATGTTGGTAAGGATGTAAAGAAAGAAGAATGCTTCTCCATTGTTGGTGGAATTGCAAGCTTGTACAACCACTCTGGAAATCAGTCTAGTGGTTCCTCAGAAAATTGGATGTAGTACTACCTGAGGACCCAGCTATACCGCTACTGAGCATATACCCAGAAGATGCTCCAATATATAACAAGGACACATAATCTACTATGTTCATAGCAGCCAAATTTATAATAGCCAGAAGCTGGAAAGAACCCAGATGCCCTTCAACAAGAGGAATGGATACAGAAAATGTGGTACATTTACACAATGGAGTACTACTCAGTTATTAAAAATGATGAATTCATGAAATTCTTAGGGAAATGGATGGACCTAGAAAATGTCATCCTGAGTGAGGTAACCAGTCACAAAAGAACACACATGGTATGCATTCACTGATAAGTGGATATTAGCCCCAAAGCTCAGGATACCCATGATAAACTTCACAGATCATATGATGCTCAAAAAGAAGGAAGACCAAAATGTGGATGTTTCAGTCCTTTCAAGAAAGGGGAACAAAATACTCATGGGAGGCAGAGGGTGGGAGGGACTTGGGAGGAAAAGAGGAGAGAGAAGGAGAAAAAGTGGGACAAGATTGGATAGGAGAGGAGATGGGGATGATATACAGAGGGTCAGGAATTTAAACAGAGGTGTGTAGCAATGGGGGATGGAGAACGGGGTAGGGGGTAGCTATCAGCAAGTTCCAGATGCCAGGAAAGCAAGAGGCTCACAAGGACCCAACAGGGACAACATTAGCTAAATTGCCTAACAAAGGGATGGGAGAACCTGAAGACCATATCCAGAAGTTAGGCAAGGCTCCTGGTTGGGGGTGGGGCTACCCACTCATCTCCAAATTCTTAACCCACAATTTGGCTCCTGTCTGAAGAAATATGAGGACAAAGTGTGGAGCAGAGACTGAAGGAAAGGCCATCCAGAACTGCTCCACTGGGGATCCATTCCATATACAGACACCAAATCCAGACACTATTGCAGATGCCAAGAAATGCTTGCTGACAGGAGCCTGTTATAGCTGTCTCCTGAGAGGCTATGCCAGACCCTGACAAAAACAGAGATGAATGCATGCAGTCAACCATTGGACTTAGCACTGGGTCCCCAATGGAGGAGTTAGAGAAAGGACTGGAGGAGTTGAAGGGGTTTGCAATCCCATAGGAAGAACAACAATATCAACCAACCAGACCCCCCCCCCCCCCCCCCAGTTCCCAGGGACTAAACCACCAATCAAAGAGGGACACATGGCTCCAGATGTATATGTTGCAGAGGATGGCATTGTCTGGCATCAATAGGAGGAGAAGCCCTCGGTCCTGTGAAGGCTAGCGTTCCCAGTGTAGGAGGATGCTAGGGCAGTAAAATGAGAGTGGGCGAGTGTGAGAAGGAGCATCCTCATAGAAGCAGGGGAAGAAGATGGGAGAGGGGAGGATTCTGGAGGGGAAACTGGGAAAAGGAATAACATTTAAAATGTAAATACATAAAATATCCAATAAAAAAGATTTCTAAGACAAAAAAGTAATAAAAAATAGGCAGAAAAAAAAGATTGTGTTTAATTGTAGCCCTGAATAGATACATAGATACTTGACATTGATGATTTTACTAAGTATTTAGAAGGCTAACATAATTTCTCATCACATAATTATATTACATTGTACAAAAGAAACAGTTTAAAGAGTCCTTAGTTAGCTTTTTAATATAGTATAGTTTGTATTTTTCATTTCTCTTTTTTCAAAGTAAGTAATATTTCTAAATTATATGATTATATCAGTACTGGGGAAAATATTAGCTATCTAAAGTACTGTGAACTTAAATTTTACATGGATGTTTGGATATGCCTATGCATATAAATAACATATATGTTATTTATCACATATATTAAAAATCACAAATGCACATATATATGTATATATACACATATACATATATATGTATCTGTTGCATGCTTGTGCGCATTATATATTCTTTAAATTTTCCGAGGTCAAGAGACTATAAATACTATAAAGTCAGAAATTTCAGCACAGACCTGAACATTTGAGTTTGTACAGACAAGAACCTGAAAAATATACTAAATGAAATGTAAAGACCACTCCTATATTACTATGACTTTAAAGTGAGACTAGTTCATCTACAGGTATTAAAAGATATTTGGTTTTATAATGACATATAATAATTATCACAGCTTTTCAGTGCATATACACAATATCAGAAATGTATTCACAAGAATTATATGGTGGTGTATTTGAGCTTTACAACTTTGGATTGGATCTTTAATGTTGATAATTAATCGTATGTTTCTTTATAAAAAATAAAACGAAATGGGAAAATACATACCTTAGCATCTCTAAATTAATGGAAACAAGTATTCTTTACTTAAGGTAATATTGTATTTGAAAACACAAGACATAAACAAGAAAAATCAACACCTTCTTTTCATTTATCTATACCCTCTCTCCCTCCTTTTCTCCCTTTCCACATACTTCCTCTATCCCCCACTTCTTTCTTTTCACACACTGTTCATTGTGAGCCAACAAAGCCCTGGTTGGGATACATGGCATCAGAGGATAATCATGCTCACTACCTCTCTTCCCATTCCTCTTTTACCACAGAGTATTCAGGTCTCCCAAGTAATCATTTAGTTGGATCTCTAATTAATTGCATATTATCTTCTATTAGCATAATATCATAGATTGCTCTTTTAGAGAATAAAGTATTTAGATTTGTATTGTGTTTAAAACAATAGTTTAAAATTCGTATGAATGTTCATGATTCATTAGAGGATGATTGGCCACCAGCTCATAAAAATTAGCTCAAGATACACATTAGCACCAGAGAGCTATGACAATTCTACCCCTTATGCTGTCTTTTTCCTTAAGACATCTTCTTTGGAAAATACTGTTTGCTGTGACTTAGAACTGATAAACAGTAGGCTCTGTGGATTTTATATATATATATATAATTGCACATAATGTTGGGGCTAGGAGGGTTTCCTCAATATCAAAGAAAAAATGCTTGCTAAGTGATATCAAAGGGAAGTATACACACACTTCAGGGTGAAACTTCTTTGATTTCAGTATATCTCTGTACCATTGAGATAATTAGGCAGCCTCTTAAAAAGATGTCAGATCTCCAGCAAAAAGGGTTTGCTGAAGAGGGGGCTCCATCCAAAATTAAGGTGCAGTAGCAAGCTACATAGCAAGGCTTGCAGAACTTCATGCTATGAGTCATCTGCAACCTTTTGCAAAATCCAGCGTGGCAAAAGTACTGAGTTATTATGATGTACCATGTGCGATCCCAATTTGTCATCTTCTCTTGACATATCTTTTATTGAGGGGTACAAGAAGAAACCCTACATTGGCTGAGGAAAATTCTACTTGCTTCCCACACGGAGATTTAAAAATATATTTCTGAAGTTTGGCATTTACAGGAAAATGTTTCTCTTTAGTGCTTCTGAAATAAAATTCCTTTTTATACCCTCAGAGTGGAAGAATCTATAATCTGGACTATCACCACTAGGGGGCCAGTGGGACTCAGCTGTCTAGGTAAATGGTGGCTACAGAGGAGGAAAGGAACAAACATTACGGTTTACTTTGCATCTATGCATTTATCAGTATTGACTGCTTTACTATTTAAGATGATATTTTACAGTTTTGTCTGCATTTTTCATATCTATATCTATATCTATCTATCTATCTATCTATCTATCTATCTATCAAAAGTCTTAACTTTTCAACCACAGCATCTTATTCTACAGAGATAGTTAGTGCATTATAAGAATATTCCACTGCAAGACTCATTATGTTCCTGTGTATTTATATAAATTATCTCCCAACAACAGTCACTGTAATGGAACTTGATGTGTGAAGCTGAACAAGAAAAATACTATCAATATAACAAAGAGTGCAAAAGGAATCACATTCTTACTGGGTTTTTCAATATGTTTTCATTGATAGAGTTACATCACTTCCTTCCTATTTTCCTCTCTCCCACCTCTCCCAGTTACCTCACTGGAGCCTCCACCATTCATCATTATCAAGTTAATGGTCTCTCTTTCTTTAATTATTATAGCTACACATATATACAAACTCACACTCATATGCACACACACACACACATACATAATCTGTATGTGTGTACAATGAATTCTGTTCACAAATATACATAAAATACCCTGCTGATTGATACACATCTTCATTGTTGGTATGTATATGGTTTCAAAGCTGACAATTCTGTACTGCATAATAGTAAGGGCCTTATCTCCAAGATAGTTAACATTCTCTTTTTTTTCCCCTAGGGTCATTAATTTATTTATCTAAGACTATGACACTACCACATTTCTCCACTTTCAAGTAAATATGCCCATTGATATCAGCATTGTTACAGTCTTGTTTATATAGCCATTTCTAGTAAAGACTATTTCACATCAGACTCCTTGGGATTCTCATCAAAGCCTTAACAATCTTTCTACCCTCTATTTTATTGTTCTCTGAGCCATAGATGCAGATGCAGTGTTGTAGGCTTATTTATTCGGACTTGGCTTTCTGGGATCTGTTGTGCTCTAAATTGTATTCTGGTGTGTGTGTGTGTGTGTGTGTGTGTGTGTGTGTGTTTCTCTAATGGTCTTCATTCGCTGTAAAAAAAAAGGTTAATCAGATGAAGAATAAGTAGCTACACCTATCTGTGGATATAAGTTTGACTTAGAATGTTGTTACGCTAATTTACTTTCTTTTCTCAGGTCTGTACTATAGACTATAACTTCACTGGCTATGGGAAACTGACTTACTTTCTAGGATCAGGTGAGATTTCTCCCCTATGGAGTGGGTCTTAAGTCGAATTATAAAGCTGTTGGTTGCACAGATATGTGAGTAGCACTTACTACGCCTTTATGCATGTCTTGTTGTGCTGCAGATTTTGTGGTTCACAGGTACTGCATCCAGGTAGAGGTGATTAACTGCTTTCCTCCTTTACTAGCTTGAACAGTATTTTCTGGAACTATGGAAACTAGACAGCAGGAATGTGGCTTTCAGGTCATATTAAGCTCAACTTAGTGGATATGTGTCCTAGCCATGCAGTGTCTTTAACGATAGGAGCCAACCCTCAACCCAGAGAGGCAATCAAGGACTGCATCAATAATGCATATTGTCTTGGCAGTAACTTGGATTACCTTAGGCAACCATTTGAAAGACAGTTTCTCCTGCTTGTTACTGGGGGTTTTGTTAGTCTATTAAATTCTTGTGGTGATAACTGTCAGTCCTTAAGTATAATTTTAGGTAAATATAAAATAATATTATTTTTTGAGTCTTTATCATACAACATTAGTATTATTTGTCCCCCATTCCAATTTCTCCTTTGTATTGGATGCCTCATTCCTCTCCAGTTAGAACCTCTTCCCCATAGGAGCTATGCCCTGATAGTATTTTTCACATAATCTTTTCCTCTTTGAAATGGACTAATTTCCATGGGGTAGCCTCCTAGATGAAAAAAAAAAAAACTTAAAATATGAGCAGGATAACGAGTCACTAGCAAATACTAGAAAACAAATACTTGAGAAGTCACTAGCAAACATCATCAAAAACATTTGAGTGTGGTGTTATAGCCTTACAATTTCAGCACTTGGGATGTGGAGGCAGGAGGATCAGTAATTCCACTACACAGTGAGTTTCAGGCCAGCTTTGAGTATGAGACCTTATCTAAAAATCACTGCCCTCCAATAAGGAAAAGTAATATTACTATATTACTTCTGATTTCAATAATATCTACCCATAATTCTTAAGACAGTGCTGTTTTCCTTTTCATGAACCAATGTTTTTCGATGATAATGCAGAGGAAAAAAGGAAATAAATGACTTTGCTTCTTTTTCCAATATATAAGCATTACAATTAAATGTTTTTAAGAGGGGAATTCAGTCATCTTTTTTAATGTAATAATTATGCCGTAGATGTTTTCAATATTATTCCATAGAATAGTTTCTCTTCTCCCTGGGGTTCTAGAATTATCATATATTTATGGTGTGACGTTTAACAGAAACAATAATTTCTTCTAATAGTGCATTTTGACAGTAATACTTTACACATGTGTGTGTGTGTGTGTGTGTGTGTGTGTGCGTGTGTGCACATGTGCATGCGCAACCTTACTTGAACACTGGCATGCACTGAGGCACATGGATGTAATCTGGATATTGGATCTCCTTCTCTATTGCTCCACACAATTTTCCCTTGAGATAGGGTCACTCACTGTAAGAGGAATGGTGGCAGCCACCACTATGTAAATGCCTGGAGCCTGCACAAAGACATCTTATGTAAGAAGACCTAATTGAACAGATCAAGGATTGCTGACACAGAAAATACCAGCCAATTGGTAACTGCTGTTTAGAAGAGATGATTTCTTGGGGAGCAGAGGGGCACGGGTGGAGGGTATTAAAGGAGCTTGCAACAGAGGCAATGGCAGGTAGGATCAGGTGGAGAGTAGTCCAGGGCACAGGCAGCATCTCACAGAACTGGAAGCTCATTATTTCAGTTAGACTGACTCTCCAGTGACCTCTCAAGAGCTATAACTCACACTGTGCTCATGTTGCTGTTACAGGTGCTTATTGCTATACCCAAATTTTAAGTGTGAGGGATAGAGATTTGTACTCGGTCTTCCTGTTTGCTTAACAAGAGCTGTTACCCATTCTCTATCACCTTAGCTTCTACATATCAGTTCATCATCGAAACTAGACAAAATGAGCATTCCTTATCTTTAAATCTGAGACAACTTTTGGCTCCAGTTAATAGCATATTAATCCAAAAGTATCTGTCATATTTCCAACTGAAGCTTGTCTTTACTTACTTGATCAATCAACTTCTTTCTTGTTCCTGATCATCGTGAATCCATTTTCAGCTGTTGCTTGATCACTTGTGTTGAGCCAGGAGCCTGACTACACATTTTAGATTCTTATTTCCTTCTTTTCTTTTAAATAATATCCACAAATATTTGTAGCATTGCCTTTATATCCTAGAAAGGAAAGGCAGAGAATCAGTAATACACAACACACCTATTAATAGCACACCACTCAGGATTCAAGAACATCATCAATTACATTCAGAGGACTGCTTATATATCATGTTGTTTCAGTTTATTATTGATCTGTTGCTTTTCAGGAACAACTTTTTACATAGATACCTTTACATTTAGACCATATTGAAATATTATTTTAGCGCTATTCTGTAAAAACCCATAACAATTTATTTACTTACATCAATTTCTTTTATTTTTACTTGTTATTTCTAAGTCATACAATTGTGCATATTTACAGAGTCTAGGTGACATTTTAATACATTCATAGAATGTGTAAATACAGTATATTACCATAGCAGAGTTTTCCTCCAATTAATTTAAATGTTAATGCAACTGGAAACCTGTGATTAGACAGGGAAAAGGGAGGTAGAGGTAGAAGTTTCAGAGACAGAGACAGAGAGAGGACAGGGATGTAAGAAAGATAGAGGAAGAACAGGATGATCCAGATTCCACATGACTTTAAATAGCCACAGGTAGCTATGAATATATTATAAGGGATGAATAGTTAAAGGACAATTTGTCTTATCTAGCTGGGCAATTTATATCAATATCAATTGGCTCTGAGTAAATTGTGTGGATGTTTCGAGGGGTGAGAATTTACTGATATAAATTTGACTTGTAAATTACAAGCCATCTAGAGTTTCAATTTTACCGGGTTACTGAGATTTCAGACCACTGACCACAAGGGGTGGATGGCTGGAAATGTGAATAGAATCTGCAGCAGAAGAACCAAGATCGGTCGCTGTAGTGGATAGATCAGAGGCAGAGGCAGCAAGACGGCAAGGACAAGGAGTAGCTGAGTATAGCACAGGATGGTGCCACTTTTTAAATATTTCCAACAACACATTACCATCTACTTTGAAAATTTTTAAAAATTCCTCTTGGCTAACTATATTAAAACAGTCATTAATTTTTGGTAAACATACGTAATTTTACAGGATCATAGGATATTAGAAGGTTTTCCTCCTATATCAGTCACAGCATCTCTGAACCATTTAACCATCTTATAAGCATTTTAATTTTAATTAATAAATAATAATCTATGCACATATAGAGTATAATATGATGCTTTGGTGTATTTATAAGAAGTTAATACCATAACCATACCAAATATGGTTAATTTAAAATGTTTTACTTTCTAGGCTAATATAATTTAGTGGTAGAGTATGTGTCTAGAGATTGTGAAATTCTAGATCCTCTTCTCAACTCTGCTACTACTACTAATTAATAATTAGTAATAATTGATATAATTATTTTTCAAATGGCATTTATTTTATATTTTATTACTAGGTTTGAAATCGTGGGCAATAGATTTTCTCCCTCTGCTATTTCACATAGTATAAGTGCTTGATCTTTCTAATTCACAGGGCTTTTTGATATCCAAGAAGTTGTTTGAAAATCATGCAGTTTTTTCTTAACTTACCTAAGAAAAAATGTCATTACACAAAATATCATTAAAATTAGAATCTTCCCTTAAATATGATTCATAAAAATAATCTAATTTTCCACCTGTACCTTAAGAAATATGTTCTTGGTCTTTTCACAAACATTTCCAAAAGGGTTTTAAATATTGCTTTTAATGTATGATTCAAAATAGCTTGTAAGAATTTTTGTTATTCCTCTTCAACTTGGCATGTCTTCTAGTGAGCTTGCTTCCCACTATGCTCTTTAAATATCACACTTGAGTTAAGGGATGTATTTATGAAGTCTTTATATTCATATAAAGCATCTGGGGCACACAGTGGTGAGTTCACAAAGGATCCTAAAGGAGAGAGGCAACTCTCATGGCTGCACACAGTCTGTTTTGAGGGAATGGAGCAAGCACTACAACATTGTAGTAAGGGCTGTTGCTAGCCCCCCATAGATACCATTGAATTCTCAGCAGAAGTCTCCATGACCCGATAATTCTTACATTTTGCAAGCCTGCAAAAAGCCCTATCATTTAAATATTGCCAAAATCTTTCACAAAACTAAATGTGCCAGAATCTGCTTAAGTTTTGACTACACGTTACCTGAGAACCTTGAGAGCTTATGCTACCTTAAAGGAACAGGGCACAGAGGACTCTTTTCAGAAATCTGCAGTTGCAGTTTGTCCTTGAAACAAATTTGCAATTTAGAATTACTAAATTTCTGAGTTCATGATAATCATTTTGATTATTGAAATACCTGCTAAGCATACCTCTTGTAGTATGATGATGATAAACTGTCATTTCTTTAGCAATCGTGACCTACTAGGCTGTACTCTTTTTAATCTTGAATCAGATATTTTATTTTGCTTTGCTTGTTTTTTCTACAAATTGCCAGGGTACATCTGCAAAAGAGCAGTGTTGATGCATGAAGGTGTGTATAAATGACATGTCCATTTTTATGAAAACTGAAATCCCTTGAAGCTTAGGCTACCTTTAAATCTTCTATCAAGTATAAAATTTATGCAAAGCTTTGCCCAATATAATGAAGGTATCCTATAAGCCAGTTTTCTATAGAATCTTCTTTTCTCTCTAAAATCACATCAGTAACACTTTTAGTATCCCATCTCCACCATGATCCTTGTTTTCTTAGTACCTTACCCCAATCACTCATCAAGCTTATAGGCAGAGTAATGTAGGTTTTTGTGAACTTTGACTTGCTAAGATTTGTCTAAAGTCCTTTTATCAGTCCATAAGACAGAATTCCTCACAGCATTCAGGTAGAAGGAGAATTATGATTTCTGTACTTTTAACATGGCATTTCTAGGTTAGGAGGATGACTGATGGCTGAGTGGGTCAAAGCACTTGCCACCAACACTGACAGCCTCAGTTTGATCCCTGGAACTCACATGGCAGAAAAGGAGAACTCATTCTCCAGGTCCTCTGACCTAGCATTCCCTATCAGGGCATGCATGATCAGCAAATAAATAAAGAATAAAGTAAATAAGTGTTTGAAAGATTTTTAACATGGTATTAGAGCAAATGATTTTGCTTTTGTGCAGTCTAACTTGCATCTCTGAGTTTTCTGTGTTTTTCTGCCTCATTCTATATTACAAAATTGTTCTCTTATTTATAAGAGCTTCAGTATCTTTTAATCTCACACTTTATAAAACAGTTTAAGACTTTCTGGAACTGTTTCTTAATTTAGTTTATTATCTTCAGGCAGAAATTTGTATGATTTCAAGTTTTAAAATTTTGATGACTATTGTTTTGTGGTTCAGCCTTATTCATCATACAAACCTTTCTGTATGTAAGTCCAGTTTTGTATAAAGTTGACACCTGTGTAACATGCATATGTAATATATACATAGTAATATATGTATATATATGTATACATATGCACATATATATGTAAACAGTGTTAGGGGTTTACTGCTGTGAACACACATCATGACCAACGCAACTCTTATAAGGACAACAGTTAATTGGGGCTGGCTTACAGGTTCAGAAGTTCATTCCATTGTCATCAAGGTGGGAGCATGGCAGCATCCAGGCAGGCATGGTGCAGGCAGAGCTGAGAGTTCTACATCTTCATCTGAAGGCTGCTAGTGGAAGACTGACTTCTAGGAGGCTAGGACAAGCTTAAAGCCCAAGCCCACAGTTACACACCTACTCCAACAAGGCCATACCTATTGCAGCAAGGCCAGTCCTTCAAATAGTGTCACTCCCTGGGCTAATGATATACAACCTATTTTATATATATACATATATATGTATATGAATTCAATTTATATATGTGTGTGTATATATATAAAAATTGAATTCATATATATAAACTGAATATATATACATAATATATATACACATATATTTATTACAGAATATGTTAGCTTATTGTAGTAACGATGTGATAGAAAAAGAATTAATCAAACATTTTAGGATGCTGAGGTGTCTAAGATGGTAAAGGTACTTTTCTTCCAAGTCTAACAACCTGAGTTGGAGCTTCAGAACCCCTAATGAGGGTTGTCCTTGTAAAGGTTTCTATTCCTGCACAAATATCACGACCAAGAAGCAAGTTGGAGAGGAAACAATTTATTCAACTTACACTTCCTCATTGCTGTTCATCACCAAAGAAAATCAGGACTGCAATTCAAGCAGGCCAGGAAGCAGGAGCTGATGCAGAGGTCATGGAGAGATGTTACTTGCTGGCTTTCTCAGTTTGCTTTTTTATAGCACCAAAGACTACCAGCCCAGGGCTGGTACCACTCACAAGGGGCCCTCCCACTCTTGATCACTAATTGAGAAAACGCCTTACAGCTGGATCTCCTGCAGGTATTTCCTCAATGGAGATTCCTTTCTTTGTGATACCACTAAGTTGTATCAAGTTGACAGTCAAAACCGTCTAGTACAAAGGTGAAGGTCAAAACACAGTCCATAAAGTTGTCCTCTAATATCCATACATGTGGTATGGTATATGTGTGCCTACAACTGTATGTGATACAGAGAGAATCAAAATAATAATAATTATTATAAAAACATATAAGATATATCTCTACATATAAAATCCCTATTTATATCTGTAATTTATATATCTCTCTTTATTTGTCTGTCTGTCTGTCTGCCTGTCTACCTGTCATCAAACTATATATCCATCTAGCTAAGATATTCAAGCTACAACACATCTTATTGATATATTCAACAAGAAAGCATAAAATGACAATTACTAAATTTGCGTGAGAGTAGTACCACTTAGAACTGTCAATTATGTAAATGTAATTTACATTATAGAGAGCAGGAAAAAAAACATGAAAAACTTTAGCAGGTACAAACATAGACAGAAACCTTGTTCTGAGACTGAATACAAAAAGAATGTTAACCTAGCCAGAAAAGTTTTACTAAACAGTGTCTAAAATGTAAGTAGTAAGTCATTTTGGTGTAACTAAAGTGACAGGAAGTTTCTACCCTTAAAGCACACTGGTGAGTGTTCCTGATTAGAAATACAGGACTTTGGCAGGCAATGGAAGCAAAACTGTAATGAATTAATGTTGGTTTCTCTGTGATGTCAGTTTCATCTGCTGCTGGTCAAATTCCCTCACATCAATATCTAGTAAGTGCTTTCTTCCTGCCTCTCCTGTCTGATGAAGAGTTAGCTAACATCCTATAGTGTGTGTTTTCCTGGAGTATATTTCAGAGGGCTAAGTATCTCATGAATATTTCCTATAAACTGCATACTTGTTTAAGCTCCACTTTTAGAACAAAATAAATGTGAATGCCTTGAAATAGTACGATCTTTATGTAATTTAGGGGTGATGTGTGAGCACACAATAAACTGATATTTATCATAGAGGATAAAGGAATCTTACAGTATTGATGATATGTTTACTGGAAAGTGGATAGGAAATGTGATCAGAAATTATAATCAACAAAGAAGGAACGTGTGCAGAGATAGAGATCATTAGATAGAACCTCTGCTCTTCTCATCTTTCTCTTTTTTCAACATGTAATGGCTACATTTTCCTGCCAACAATGCATTAGACACATCCATACATCTTCCTCAGACAATGATTTCCCAAAACATTTTTCATTTTTAAAACCTCAAATGATTTATACCAGTTTTAGGACTTTGATGTGAACTTTGAAAAGCCTTCTCTCAAAAGTAATAGGGATTCTCATGTCAGTTTCCATATCTTCATATTGCACAATATTCCAAGAAGTGTGTTGGACTTGAGAGATTAGAATCTTGGATGTATGAAGTTTTTGGTTTTAGGTTTCACATTCTGTCCCTACCATTTCTTCCCCAACTCCCCAACATTAAGAACAAAATTAGTAGGATCAGGTATTTTTTTTTTAGTTATGAGATGATTAGAAATATAAGACCCCAAATAACAATTTCTCTAAGCTTTGTTTGTACTGATTTAGCTCAAAAGAGATAAAAACTTCACCCTTGGCAGTATTACAAGAGAAAAGAAAAATCAAGCCAAGTTTAAAGAAATCTTCCACAATCTAAAGCTTGAATCACAACAAATTATTTATGAAATTCTATCCAAATACATTGTGTATATCCACAGATAAAAATAGGACTGTGCACAGAGAACATCGTAACTTTCTTTACTTTGAGCAAATAAATAATCGTTGGCTACTTACTATGTGTAAAGTACTCTGAACCCAGCTGGAAAACAAGAGATGAATGAGATTTACTCTGCACCACAAAGGCAGAGTCTAAAATGGGAATGTGAGTTTATAGTGCAAGGAGGGCTGTAAACAGCATTCCTGCAATCTTCAGAGGAAGAATAGGCATCAGTCAGTCTGAAACTTCCCTTT
>JADRCD010230132.1:12831-28632 GCA_019843815.1 Montemys delectorum
CACACACACACACACACACACACACACACACAAATATTAAATTTAAAAACTCTAAAAAAAGTATGGAATTTTCAAGGAATAAATAAATAAAAAATAATAATTCAAAGAAGCGAACCCAGATTACAAATAAATGTCTCCTTTGTTTCAAACGGTAAGAGATAAGATGAAGAGCCTGTGGGGCGAACATCAGGTGCCAGCTTAATGGTTCTTCTCAACAGTTTATGCTGTTGCTAAGTCCGTGTTGGTTGGTCGAACTTAACTTTGTAGGCGGGCGGGGCAGGTTCTGTTTTCCTCAGCAGATCACCCTGATCATAGGCCCCTTGCAGAGGCTAATGTTCTGGCCGGGTGTTTCCCAAATGTGTTGAGAATGTGGGCAGTAATCACAGCAACTGAGATCTGTACCCCAGGAGGGCCTGTCTTAGTGCTTTCAAGACTCCTGGGGCGTTAATCACCCGGGTGGAGGGATGCAGCTGCAGAGTGCCACAGAATGTAGCGTTCTCAGGGTGTACAGCTGTGAAGGACAGCCTGATGCCTCTGGAGATTGACCCACCTGCCTGGCTCGGGCACAACTGTAAATCTGAATTGATGAACTCACCTGGAGGGTGGCTTTTAGGCTGCACTTACTGGCCTTCATCCAGCCTGCTGTTCCCACAACTGCCTCTCTTAGCCTTCCCTCTCAGTGACGTTCTGGCCGACCAACTTGAGGCTCCCTGAAAGGTAGTTAGACGCTCTTTGCTTTTGCCCAACCCCTACCACCCCAGGTTAGTTCTGATTTTTAAGAAAAGGCTCTCCCTCAAGATGGTCAGAGGCCTCTGCCCTCTTGGACATACAGTGTGTTCAGTGAAGGGCATTTCCCTTCACTGCTTATCCAGTCCCCAAAGGAGTCACTCTCTCTCCAAGGCCTGTATGCTGGTTCTGAGGGTGGGACAGTCCTCTCTCTTCTTATATTGGTTTTATAAATTGCTGCTTATTTCGCAAAGTGTATGCCACCTTGTAACTTGTACCTAATGCGAATTCACAAGGAACATTTGTTTTCAAAGTTTTATTCAAGTATTCCCCCCCAGCCCCCCACTGGATTCTTTGATGAATTAAATAATTTTTATTTTGTTAGAGAAGCAGTTGAAACTTTGAATGGGAAGAAGAAATTCTCCTTTATTCAGACTCTCTTGCTTTTATTCTAGTGAAGCCAATGAAGCCACCTTTATTCTGAAGGCCACAGAGGTCAGTACTGCCTGGTTCCCTCTAATTTATGGTTTCCTGGAAGGACGGGAGCTTAGGTCTCTCTTTCCTAGAGCTGGGAACACAAGTCACTTATATATTTGCTTGGCATAAGTAAACACTTATGGATCTGAGTAGCGAGTGGACCCCCCCCTCCTCCATATTTAATGTGTATTTCTTCACTTTAAATCGGTGGTTCTCAACCTTCCTAATGCTGTGACCCTTTAACACAGTTCATCATGGTAAGGAGACCCCCAGCCATAAAATTGTTTCATTGTTGCTTCATAACTGTAATTTTGCTACCGTCATGAACGGTAATATAAATATCTGTTATATAGGTTATCTGATTTGAAAAGGTCA
Source organism: Montemys delectorum (assembly GCA_019843815.1). Classification (NCBI taxonomy): domain Eukaryota; kingdom Metazoa; phylum Chordata; class Mammalia; order Rodentia; family Muridae; genus Montemys; species Montemys delectorum. The sequence continues at coordinate 14,410 of JADRCD010230132.1, forward strand.
TTGGACCTCCAAAGGGGTCGTGACCCACAGGTCGAGAACTAGTGGTTAGCTCTAGTGGTTAGCTTCTGCCTGTGTGATTTGGGATAGTGAGTTTCACTATCCTGGCCTGGAACTGCAGGTTCTTAGGTCCTGCATCTGTATGTAGATACAACCCGTGGGGCTGCTTTGCCATATCCATCAAGACTGCAGTTTGAGAGCTCCTGGGAGTCCAAGGTTAAGGTTTGTAGGTAAGCTTTGTTGTCAGCCAGGGTGCTTCATTGGCAGGGGCCCAGTCTAAGAAGACCGATTCAGACTAAAATCACCGCCCATGTATCTATTTCTCATGCTTGTGTTTGGAAAGAAAAGCGCAGTGGTTTTGAAGGCATCTGGTCGACACCTACTGCCCCCCATGAGTCGTTCATGGCGTCCACACTGAGCAGTGCAGGCGCTTTCTACGGAGCCCATAGGCCCATGCTCTCTCCGGTCCTTTGTTCAGGACTAGGCGGTCTTCATCGCCTCTTCTGAGCAGTTCTCCTGGCTCTCTCTGTTAAAGCACAAGGATCCTTTTGTCAAACTATTTTCCTCTTCTCAGATTCTCAGCCTTAAGTCTGCCTTCTCCACTTCCAGAGCCCTTTGACCTCTGAGCTGTCATTTAGTGTGGTCGGTCATTAGGCTCTGGATCCTGCTTTTTCGTTTATCAGTGACTTGTGCTATTACGGTGTCTATTTTTAAACCTAGACTGAACATGTCCTAATGAGCCCTGGCCTTTTGCTTTACTTAACTTCACCTTTGAAGAGATGGCTCTTCTCCTTGTCAGGCTAAGTGCAGTAGCTTAGTCTTTCCTTTATCCTGCTTGGGAATCTCCCCTGTCTAATCTTTCTGTTTTTCTAGGAAACTTTTTAAAACAATAAATACGATTTTATATGCTCTACTTAATAAGAAAAAATGCAAATGTGTTTGACCAGTGCAATTTATATTCATAAAGTATAATCACAAAGCAAGAGGCATTTCAGTAAATTAATGTATTTGTAACTATAAGAAATTTATATTGGAAAGCTTATATTTAATATCAGAATTCACTGGGCCCATTCATGTTTGTTGCTAAGTGGGAGCATTAATTAATTTGATTTAGCATTCTTTTTTTTTCTCGTTTCAATTTTTTTAGTTTAATTTTCTGTCAAATGAAATTTTAATAGCTTCTGTATTGTGTGGTGAATAGCAGTCTCCCTGCATCTATTTTGTGGCCTGGATATCACCCAGGGTGAAAGGAATCTATGTCTAAAGTGTGTACATTCTGATATAGTCGGACTTAAGCAAGACAGATCCCCTCCTTTACACTTTGAGGACCCTTTACCCATTATAAATTCTGATAAAAATCATTTTCCAGGTAGAGATCCAGTCATATAGTGGTATACATGATGGGGCAAAACAAGGATTTCGGGTAACAGAGCCATCTCAGCCTCGAGAGATACTGTATTTTTTTTCTGGATCTGCATTGTCTGTCACAGCCTGATGCAGCTGTCTTTTCCTGCCCTGTGTCATGTTCTGCACATGTGCACATCAGTGGGCCCTAGGGGAGAACTCCTGGCATAACCATGTGCCTGAGCTTTTTTTGTAAGGGCACTGGTTCTGTTGCTGGTCTCTAACCTTGCCCGGCTTTTTAAATGTACCACATCAAGGGCTTTCCTTAACATTTCAATGAGTAAAGTAACTTTCCCTCTTTAGAAAAGAGGAATCACCAGTAATGGAAAACATCTAGTTATTACGTTTGCCCACTAAGTAACCAGCATATCTGTTTTTCTTGCGTGAATCTGAAGACAGACAGACACAGAAGCAACCATCGGCTTTCTTGCTGGCGTGCTCGGAGGGGACTGGAATGGCTGCCTGAATAAGAATTCTCTTTTTTTGTTTGGATTTGAAGTTTGTTTCCTTTCTTCAGTGTGCCAAAAGTTATTTAAAATAATGTCTCCTTTTAAAAGCATCCCCTCACGGGTTTGGGCATTTGTGTTTCAGACTGAAGAATGAGGTCCCCATAGTATACAGTTCCTAGAGTCGAGTAACTACATTTATATTGTTATAAATTTTTGAGGTTGGAATCTCAAGTTTTTAAATTAAATAACTACAGTTAACTGTATTAAGTGTAAGGTTGAATTTGATCAAGAATGAGAAAAGCATTTATGACAACCCCCGTAAATGTTTAAATACTTTAGTTGTGTTTGTGAACACAAAATTGTGTTATAAGGAGCCAACATTGAGTGTGTGGGTTCCTCTGGGACATATCTGACTTTTGGGAGATAAAAAAAACCTTGCATTAATGAAATTCTGCAAGTTTTGATTTAGTAGACAACATTCCCAGTGTGTATGAAGCAATTTTGAAGTTTTGTGTGTGTGTGTGTGTGTGTGTGTGTGTGTGTGTGTGTAATTACTTGTAGGAATGGTTTAACTTTAATGGGGCATTTCTCGATCACATAATAGGAAAACTAATAGCTTTAATTAAGATTTATGAAGCATAAGAGGTAATACATTCGCTGTATTAGGTAATCGTTGGTGGGTAGTGTGATTTCAGACATGGATTTTTTTTTCTCTCTTCACTTCCCTGTGTGATTTTTGGTTTAGGATTGAAATTCGTAGCACTGGAATCTCCATGTCCCTGAGTGGATAAAACTAAACTTTACGAAACCTTTAATTATTGATAATAATTTAATTATGGACAGATACCATTTAATATTTATCTCATGATTTCTGGCAGTAACCCCAAGATCCTGACACGGGGGAGAGCAAAGGCTGCCACTTTCCACAGATGACTGGTAAATTTGAAAGCTGGTGCATAGAAAGCAGTGATTCAAACTCATAAATTAACCCATTCATTTCAAACAAAGCTAAGTCAAACTATTCTAGCTCCACATCTATAAGCTCTGTAATATACACTTATTTATTTGAGACTTAGAGACTGCCTGGTTAAGATGCTGGTCAGATGCTGAGCATTATCAACTCTAATTCTCAGAGTAAGATTTCTATAAAAAGTTAGGGTGCACAAGGCCTGCGGATGAAGTGCTGGGATCGAATGAGCCTGGATCCTTTTCCATGATGGTGGTTGTCCTCTCCTGTTTCTCCGTGTGGTGGACAGACTGCAGGGATTGAGAGGGGCTGGTGGAGACTGCTTTTCTGCCACTTGGTTTTGCCCTAGTGACTTTCAACTATCAATTTGACACAGCCTAAAATCACCTGAAAATCTCAGTTGAGTAATTGCCTCTATCACGTTGGTCTGTGGGCATTCCTGTGCCAGACCATGCTGATTGTCTTAATTACATAAAAGAGCCTAGCCCACTGTGGGCAGATGATCCTGGCTATAAAAAAAAGCTCACTGACCATCTCAAGTCTGGGAGCAGTTTCCATGGTTTCTGCCTGAGTTCCTGCCTTTCCTTTCCTCAGTGACGGACTGTGACAGGGAAGTATTAGCCAAACAACCCCTTTTCTTTTCTAAGTTGCTTTTGGTGGTAGTATTTGTCACAGCAACAGAAGAGAACTGGAAGAGTTGTTAAATTTTAGCTTGCATTAGAAGTTCCTGCAGGGTCTGTTGGAACCCTGGGAACTTTTAACTCAGCTGGTCTGAGATAGCTTGAAAATTTCTGTTTCTAGGTATTGCTCATCCTGCAGGCCAGGAGCTACTTTGTTTGTTTGTTTTTTGAGACAGGGTTTCTCAGTGTAGCCCTGGCTGTCCTGGAACTCACTCTGTAGACCAGGCTGGCCTCGAACTCAGAAATCCGCCTGTCTCTACCTCCCAAGTGCTGGAATTAAAGGTCTGTGCCACCGCTGCCTGGCTCCAGGAGCTAGGTTTTGAGAATCACTGTAGGGAAGAGGATGGGAGTGAAGAAGAGGAGGAGAGAGAACAAAAGAAGATGACCACAGCTGTAGATACACATGGAAACTTTGCACTAGACTATTTCTAGAAAGATGCATAAGTTTCTCTTTTTATTTGTTCTTTGAGCATCGGACAAGCCATTTCTAGAGCAGAGTTGATTTGCTGGAGGTCTAGAGGTACTTAGGCAAGAAATGCTTTCAACATATGGATTAGAACTAGGCCTGTAGCTCAATGGGAGAGCCATTGCCTGGCTGTATTCTATAGAATATAAAATTCTTTCTCTGTACACATATACATTATACATATGTATATCCCTTATCTATATCTGTCTGTCTTTGTTTATCTTTGTATCTATCTCTGTGTGTGTGTGTGTGTGTGTGTGTGTATGTATGTATGTATGTATGTATCTGTCTGTCTGTCTGTCTGTCTGTCTACCTACCTACCTACCTACCTACGTATGACCCTCCTTGCAGATGAGGGTCTTATGTTCAGAAGCATCACCTACTCTATTGTATAGTGCTGTACTGGCAGAAAGTTCAGTATAGTTTGTAGCTAGTGGTTCTAAAGTTGTATTGTGCAGAGACCAACCTTGGGACCCTTGGGGAAATACAGATAGATTCCTTTGGGGAAATGTATAGCCAGAGATTCAATAGATCTGTGCTAGTGCTGAAAGCTCTGTATTCCTAGCATTGCCGGTGAAGATTTGCTTGCTGATAGTTCATGTGCCACAGTGAGCATGGGCCTGTGGATGACTTTCATTGTGTATATTTGTTTCGTGGCTCTGTAGGGAAATTTTCTCTTTCAGCATTTTTGTCCCACCACAATTTCCTCGTGGCCCAGTGGAAATCCTCTTGCTGTTTTCCAGTGGAATTTACGATGAACTTTGATAGCTACTTTCCAAATCTTATATTCTGTTTCTATCAAACGTAGGCTTAAAGAGTAATTTCTCTAGGTCTGATGTTCCCATCTATGGACTGCCTGGTGAGGCTACACTGCTGACTTTTTCTTCCCCTATGCTAGTAACTTGGCAAACATATAGCAATTAAATAAATTCATACATGGCCTATGTTTGTGCATACACATATGAGTTTTACATATGAATGCACATACTATATTTTATGGATATACATATTCTATGAGGTACAGATATCTATATAAATATGTTTATAATGAGCCATGTGCCTCCCCTGCCCCTCTTCCCCCTACCTAACATCATGATGGTGTCACCATAGAAAGCTGTGAGAGTGAACGGGAAAGAAATTAAGTGGAGATGTAGGGAAAACATCTGTATAAAAGTGATAATAAATAGACCTAAAAGCTTGCATTTAGGAACATGATAGGATATTTGACCTTGAAAAGCAGAGTGTCATTTCCAAATAGTGGGTGTGGACTAGAACTATTCCCCATGATGTACACAAGGCCAGCTGTGTCCACTTGCAAAGAACCATCCCAGCTGGTCTTGTTGACTGTTGACCTTCCCTTGTGGACCCTCATCTGATACCCAGCCATTCCTTCCCGACAGTTGTATGCAATTCTGCTCTAATTGCACATGGCCTTGGGGGAGTCTTAGAGAGGGGGTGGAGTCGAGACGAGGTTCCATCTATGCAGCTATGGGGAAGCTATTGTCTGTACTGAACAAAAATTTTCTGGGGTGCTGCTGTGGAGTCACTCATGGTCCTACAGGTGGCCCTTCTCCCAAGCTCTGTAAACAAGCCCAGAACGCTCACCAGCTCCCTGGGAGGGGGTCTTCAGTGCCAGCTCCCTGGGGGGGGGTCTTCAGTGCCAGCTCCCTGGGGGGGGGTCTTCAGTACCAGCTCCCTGGGGGGTTCTTCAGTGGACTTGTACTTTGCTTTATTGTTGGGACTTTAGGAGGAAAGGGTATATGTTATTTACATCTCCCCCCCAGGGAAGGGATTTTAAGAATAGTAGATTTATTAAATTAGTCTACAGGCAATTTTGCAATGTGTTGGTAGCTGATTGAAGTATTCCAGACAAGGTAAAGGGTTTGCTAAAGAATTCTAAGACACTGGATAAAACCATGCCATATGAAGCACCAGGAGAAATGGAAGTGTAAGCTTCTAAGTGTAGACTTAGATGGTAAGAGTTCCACTGTACTGTTACAGAGAGATAAGTGTGCTTGCATAGTTATCTGGTGAAGGTTGTGCCTAAACTGGGCAGCGGAGGATCTGGTAAGTAAGGGAGCAGGGGCAAGGGGCACCTAGTATGAAGGCATCTTCTCAAACTCCAACTTATTGTGTTGGTTTCCTTAGGTGAAATCAGGTGGTTAGACCAAGTTAATGGCTATATGTTATAATGCGACATGGAAGAAAGCTTTAGATTCAGTAAACCATGTCTATGTGCTACTTCTACTCTCTGTCCTCTTGGTGCCTTTGGCTCTTTGATTATTCTGGAGATTTCCCAGTTTGTAGCCCACGGAACACCAGAGGATGCTTTGGTTTTAGAAACCAGTATTTCTTGAAATCATAGAATGAGTGAAGTCATACTATGATTACTACCCAGTTAAGGATAAATGGGGTGCAAAGTGATACTGTTCTCAAGTTCTTTGCAGTAGTAACTGAGCAGTAAGAGGACGGGCAAGTCCTGGTAGTGTCTGGCTATTCTAGTTATTGAAAAAGTACCAACCTATAACAGACAGTTGAAAGTTCAGTAATGCTCCTTGAGCCTTGGAGGGGTGTTGTGGCATTTGTGTCCTCCAAAGGTTTAGGGAGCACTGCAGAAGAGGGGATAGGAGTATGTAGTAGCCAGCAGGTAGGGTGAGGGTCTGTGAAATGCTATCCCTAGAGTTGAGATGATCATTGTCATCAAGAAGGCATCAGTGGTTACCTGAATGGGGTCCACACAAGACTGGGCCTGTCAACAGTCAGCCATGGATGGAGGAGTGGCTCATGGGCCCCACCTCTTACTGCTGAATTGTTGGTTATTGATGGCTTCTGGGAGAGGGAGAGAGTTATTGTCTTCACTGGCACATACCCCGATGAGCCCAACAGGCTTCAGTGGATAGCTCCAAATCCAGGAGATGGAGAATCTTGGTTCAGCTTAGTGGGTCTTGGTGTTGGAGAGATAGCTCGGCACTTAACTCCACTGACAGCTCTTCCAGAGGATCCCTGTTTAATTCACAGCACCCATGTGGCCGCTAATAACTCTCTATAACTCCAGTTCCAGGGGATCTGATACCCTCTTCTAGTCTCCTTGAGTATCGGATCTGCACATGATTCACAAACATACATGCAGCCAAAACAACCATACATGTAAAATGGTAAATAAATAAGTTAAAAAGCCTATTGGGTCACAAAGTAAATAAATAAACATGAATATGAGTGTGAAGTGTGTGCATGTGTGAAACTGTCAAAGAAAAAAACATAGTTAATTAGTGGATCCCATGCCAGTCCAGTGTTAAGACTTCATATGAGAAAGTTCACACCTCACACTTGACCACGTGTTAGTGGAAAACCATGCACTGTTCTTAGGTGCTTGTTCAACCTCATTTTCTTTAGAGCATCTTCAAGTGTAAACAAGATGACTTTTTTGTACATGCTGCCAATGGCCTGCTACTCACTGCTATTGTCCTTGCAGGCTTTCTTCCAGGCCTCCATGGGTGCTCTCTCTGTCTCATCTTCAGTAGAACTGATAAGTCATGGGTTAGTATTTTGGCTATAAACTGCTCCCACATCAAGTCCACACCTTGTCATCTCTCTTTAAACTCTGTTAAATATTCTTTGTAGCTTCAAGAGTTTAATCATTTTGATATAGAATATCTTAGTATTGGCTGTCATGACGCTGTGGTAGCAATTGGCCCTCATGTCCTGGGAGACAATGAGAACCACATTGTCCTTTGCTGAGATAATCAAGTGGTACGGATGGAAAGGTATCTAGTGCAGTGAGTGCCTAACTCTGACCTAGCTGTTGGGTCTGAATCTTGAGTAAAGCATCTTATCCTGACTTACTGAGAGTCTCTAGTCTGTCACAAATAGCCCTCTGAAATGAGTCCCATGTGGAACACCTGCTGTGTGTATCTCTTGCTCTGTGGAAGCTTGTTTGCTGATGTGGCTGATTATCAGCATGAGCTCACTGCTTGCTCTCCCAGGAGGCCACAGCTCAAAGGAGCTGTCACCATTCAGTCTATTCTAGCACCCTTAGTCTGTCTTTTTCACATTGGTATTTGTTCTGGTGCCCGCAACCGCAGGTTTCCCAATGTTCCTATCTACTTAGCAAACCAGAAGATTGTTCTCCTAGCAATGCAGCACACTAGAAAAAAACAATTAGTGAAAACTAATGTTTATTTAGATTTTGTTTGTTCCCTCTTTGGTGGAAATCCAGAGCCAAAACCAAACTCTGGTTTTGTTGACAATCTGTTGTTTCTCTGTCTCTGGTCTAGGTGTGGACCAACAAGACAGGTCCGTGGGGATTAACAGTTCTCAGCCAAAGATACCGAGGAGGGGGAGTGGGGGTAAAAGTGAAGTGGAAGAGGGACTGTCTCATTTTAAAGGACAGTTTGGTAAATTGGTTCAACTGCTATCATTGGAGACAAAACAGTTGGAGTGATTCTGAGGAAAGTCATGGGGAAGATATCTTTAAAATACAAGTTGTTGTTGGTTGTTTTTGTTTTGTTTTGTTTTTTTCTCCCTCAAGAACTGCACGTTATTTGAATGTAGGTACATTAAAGGTAACTGATTAGATGGAGAGTTCATAGACCCATTTTTCTGTCAAATTGCAGTGTCTGATGGACATGAGACACAGTATGCCTTGACTAAACCAAGAGAGGGCAGTTGAGCTTGCATGTCACCATCCAGACTGATTTTTTCAGCCACAGATCAGTAGAGGTTAGAGAGCAGAAAGAGTGGGGGCACATCACACAAAAGAAGGCATACTCACAAAGTACCCGAGCCAAGGGCTGGTTTAGAGAATGTATTTTCCATCCATGCTTTTGGTAATGAAGAAACAGATGCTGGGAGATAGCACACATGGATTTCCTAGTGTGGAATCTCATTTAGCACAGTGCCTTCTCCAGAGCTGTGTAGGGACATGGCTAGTTTCGCTCCTTTTCAGGTAGGAATGACAGTGCCTTCCATCCTTCTAGCTGTGCATAAACCAAGATTTTAGTTATTCCAGGATTTTCAGTAAATGCCACAAGATCAAAACACAGGTTGGCCATTTTTCCATTGTACAAAACATCGGGCAAATCAAAGCTGTGATATGCTGCAAGAGGAACAAAGGGTCTTGGGTAAATAGTTTCTCTCAGAGAATAGAAGCAGAATATGTGGCTCAGAATGCTAACCCTACGTGACTTTGGCAATTATTTTACTAATTTTCTCAGGTTCCTATATTTGTAAAATAAGGGGTGATGGTGGTACATGTTGTTATGAAAGTGAAGTGAATTAGCACACATAGGTGCTGAGAACTGGGTGTGTACGGGCTTCTCAAGCCCGTTACTTCCTGCTATCAGTATGAGTTCTGTTCCTACAGCAGTACTGACCCCACTGTAGCACCTCATAACTGGTTCCTGCTTCTAAAAGGTTCCTGCTTCTAAAAGCCAGTGCCTAGAGAGCAGGGGCAGGTGGCTACACTCTTAAGAACTGCCCAGGCTGGGTGAGTGCGTTCACATAATTTGTCAGAGAATACTTGTGTGTCTTATATACAGGGATGTTATAGGCAAATACCGGGTTTGGTGGGCACCTGCTCAGATTTCTTGTGTCCTGGAATGGGCATTGCTCAGAGAGACAGGGACAGGGACAGACAGAACTTTTTAAGAGAGTATTCCAGGGTGCAGATGAATCAGCGCTGAAAGACTAAGCAGCTCTAAAGTATTTCTGTTCAGTGAACTGGCACCATCTGAGGAAGATGCACAGCAGTTTCAGCCTTGGGGCATGGGGTTTCCCTTCTCTTTCAGAACTGTTTGTTTCATATGCCAGTTTGAACTCACTCCCTATTCTCCTGCCACTTAGATGTGTAGTAAAGCAAGTAAATAAATGAATAAACAAAATCAACAGAATGAGGTCTCCTGTAGACGGAAGGGAAGATCTCAATAGAAGCTTTATGATCCCGAATGCTTGGTCCAAAGCCACTAATTCTTTCCTCTAGTGAAGCACAAATAGATGCCAATAAACCACCAAAAAGGCGACTAGTAAATTTAAACTTTCTTGCAAATATGTTCTTCTTCAAGCCTGATTTCATTAGCCCAAGCCTTAATAATATCAGTGTTCACCTATTCCTTAAGGAGGAGGTGAAAATTAATGTCTGAAAGAGTTGCCAGAGGCACAATTGCCATGCAAAACAGTATTGTTATTTACATTACATGGCAAATCTATGCCCAAGGCAATAAATAAATTATGCTAAATAGATGGAAAACTAGTTTTTGCCTTTAGGTGTTTAAAATACAAAGGTGGGAAAAAAAATAAAAGGAGAGATTCAAATTTAGAGAGTGCTTTATAAGGAGAAAAAGTTTTAGATCGAACAGTCCACAAATGAATTCCTGTGGTTTTCTGGGATGCTTTCTATCTGTGGATAAGATGTTCCCCATCCTATAGAGACTGGAATATTGAGTTAAGAGTACTTACTGATTAGATAGGTAGATATTTAGATTTTTTTTGAAATGAAGATATTGAAAAATAAGACAAGTGAATTTTATTCTGCCTGAGGTTCTTGATCCCAAACCTTTTACCCCTTAGGAAATACAAGTGTGCGTTGCAGGTCCTGGGTACAATACCTCCTGCATGACGAGGAGCCTAAGAATAGTAAGGGTTGATAGATACCTGAATCCAGAGGCACACTGCTGCCAGAATGTTTAACTGTTTGTGTGTTGCTTTCATTTTCTTTCTTTCTTTTTTTCTTTTTTCTCTGTTTTGGGGACATAAAAGTATTTTTCTGGGGCTAAGGAAGATGTTTCAGTCAGTGAAGTGCTAGTTGAACAAGCATGAGGACCTGAGGTCACTCTCCAGGGGCAAAAGAAAGAAAGGAAGCAATGAATGAATGAATGCCAGACACAGTGACCTGCAGCTGTAACCCCAGCACTGAGTTCATAGAGACAAGGTGACACCTGAAGCTTGCTAGTCACCTAGCCTAGACAAATCAGTGAGCTCCGGGCTCAGTTAGAGACCCTGTCTCAACAAATATGATGGAACGCAGTTGAAGCATGCTAACTGATGTAGGCCTCCATGATCCTACACACAGGTGCACACACAAGAGTGTGCACGCATATGCTGCACATACACGCACAAACGTGCACATACAAACATGTGCACATATCACACACACACAGGTACACACACACAGGTACACACACACACACACACACACACACACACACACACGCACAGAGTTTTTCCTAAGTAGCACCACAGAGTATCCACAGAGACCAGAAGAGGTTGTTTGATCCTCTACAGCTTGATGTACAGGGTAACACTGGGAATTGAACTCAGATCCTCTGCAAGAGCACCAAGCACTCCCTAAAATTTATTTTTATGCAATCAGTTGGTTTAAGGAGGAATCAAATGCTGATCTTATAGTCTATCATCATCCCCTTTGATTCTGAAATTTCAGTGCTGGGAATTGTTCCTCCTTTCCCATGTATTAACTTGATGCAATGACTTCATTCTCTAGGGAAATACATCCACATATCTGGTAATGAATCTGTATTTGGCCTCTAGGCAGGGAGAGACAAACCACCTAAGACAGATGGTCCTTGCTCTTATTTTTAAAATGTTTCTGAGACCTGTAATCCATAACCTCTACTGTTGTGTCCTCTGATGTTTCCTGATAATCTTGTATTTATTACTGTCAAGGTACTCTTTACAGTCCACTTATCCTTACCACTTCATCTTGTTTGATAATTTGGGTAAATGAATAATAGGTCATCAAGGATTCCTTGAAACCCTTTACTATTCGTCAAGGTTTGTTCTAGTCTTGCAGGGTCTGATTTTCATATTCTGAGTGACCTCTGGCCACTTACATTCTCACTGTCTTAATCATAATTCGTATGTTGGGGTACATTGGTTTGCAGAATATGCTTAGAACCCTGAGCATTATTTTATGAGTATTGTAAGCAAAAGATGACCTTTGGCTGCTCAGTTTGGCTTATTTATTTTCCAGCCTTTCTACTCATTTATCCTTCTCTCATACAATACATCCTGACTGATGTTTCTCCCTCTTCACTTTTACTGGCCTTCCCCATCTTCATTACTTGAGATCCATCCCCCTTCCATTTCCCTTCAGAAAAGAACAGGCTTCCCAAGGATATCAAATGAACACAGCATAACAGGATACAATGGGACTGGCACAGACCCTCATAATAAGGCTGGACAAGGCAACCCAGCAAGAGAAAAGGGGTCCTAAGAGCAGTGAAAAGAGTCCGACACTCCTGCTCCTACTGTTAGGAGTCCCACGAAACCCCTAAGCTACACAACAGCAACATATATGCAGAAGACCTAGCTCAGACCCATAGAAACACTGTGACTGTCAATTCAGTCTCTGTGCACCCCTATGAGCCCTGCTTACTTGATTCTGTGGGATGTTCTTATGGTGTCCTTGACCCCCAGGCTCCTACAATTCTTTCTCCTCTTTTCTGTGGGATTTGTGGATCTCCACCTAATGTGTAAATTAGACTCTCCACATAATGTCTGGTTGTTGCACTCTGCACCTGCTCCCGTCTGCTGCTGGAGAAAGCCTTTCTGATTTTACCACTGGACAACACACTGAACTCAGAGTCTAGCGAATGTCATTGAGAATCATTTCATTGAATTTTTTTCTTCTTTCTTTTTTTGTCCAGTTGTGTTTTGTTCTATGTCCAGCCTCTGATTCCTGGCCACCTAGGCAGTGTAGGGCATGGGCTCCTTCTTATGGCATGGGCCTCAAGTTAGATCAGTCATTGGTGGCCTACTGGCAGAAGTTCTGAGCCACGATTGCCCCAACACATCTTGCAAGCAGACAGGTTGTAGGAGGAAGGTTAGTGTTCTAGTCCCACCACTGGAAGCCTTGACTGGTTATAGAAGATGGACAACTCAAGCTCTGTGTCCTCCATTACTAGGAGTCCTCACTAGGTTCACCCCTAGAGATTCCAGGAAGTTTCCACTGCACTAATTTCCACATTGACCTCCCAGTGCTTCCCAATTCCACTCATCTCTCCCCATGGTCTCTCCCTCTGTCCCCCTCTCCTCCACTTGATCCTTTCTGTTCCCATCCACTCCCACCCCCAGTACACCTGAAAAATCTGTTCTATTTCTCCTTCCCAGGAAGATACATGTATACCCTACAGCTCCCCCTTGTTACTAAGCCTCCCTGGGTCTGTGGATTGTAGCATTATTTTCTTTTATTTTACAGTTAATATCTACTTAGAAGTGAGCACCTATTGTGCTTGTCTTTCTGGTCTTGTCTTTCACTCAGGATGATTTTTTTTTTCAAGTTCCATCCATTTGCATACACATTTTATAATGTCCTTTTTTCTTTTTTACTTACTCTTCTCTCATATGATAGGTGTCATTTTTTTTAACAGTGAAATAATACTCCACTGTGTAGATGTATTATATTTTCTTTATCCATTCATCAGTTGAGGGACATCTGGGTTGTTCCTAGTTTTTGACTATTACAAATAAAGCTGTTATGAACATAGTTGAGCAAGTCCGTGTGGTAGGTTGAATCATCCTTTGAGTATATACCCAGGAGTAGTATAGCAGAGTCTTGAGATAGATTTGTTTTCTGAGGAGCCATCATATTGATTTCTGTAGTGTCTGTACAAGTTTGCACTCCCACCAGCAATGGAGGAGTGTTCCTCTTGTTTTACATCCTTGCCAACATGAGCTATCACTTGTGTTATTGATCTTAGCCATTCTGACAGGCATAAGATGAATCTCAAAGTAGTTTTGATTTGCATTTGCTAAGAATGGTCAACCTGGTTTTAAATCCCACTTTTCATATAGGCCCCTTTAGTTGAACCTTCCCAGGCTGACTCTAATCTTTCTTTCTTTTCTTCTCTTTCTATTAAAATTCATCCAATTTCTTGAAAAATAATTCTGTACTGTTCTGAGGTTTATTCTAAAGGCCACTGCTGTGTTTTAATATTAGCATTGTGTTCTAGAATGAGACTGTCTTATGTGTCTTTGTAACCAATAGCAGATCTCACTGACTCATTCAGATACACACTTTGCATTCAAGCAGGCACTCAGAGTCCATCTGTATCTAGAATACCATATCTGGTTTAGTATGGTCTGACTTTGGTCAAGTCTAAAGAATATTAACAGAAAATATTTGTCAATATGGGTGAGGAGCTGGTGTGGGGAGTAAGGTGTTTGCTGTGCAAATGAGAGGACCTGAGTTGAGATCCTTAGTGCCCAGTAATAGAAAAACATGGTGCATGAAAGTAGTCCAGGATG
>JADRCD010230134.1:0-22114 GCA_019843815.1 Montemys delectorum
TTGATAGAATGGAAGGGAATCACCTGCCTTGAGTCTCATTTCACATCTGTGATACAAGTCTGATAGCACCTATGCCAAGGGGCTCGCTGCAGTCTTCTGGGTACTGGTGTCTGCTGTTCTCAGCACCGTTTGTCAAAAGAGGCTCTGCTTTCTCTAACAGATACGTTTGACATTTCTGTCAAGATCTAAATGTTTGTAGATTCTTGGGCTTATTCCTTGGTTCACCACTACTTCTCCCTTTTTTAAAATGACAATTTCAATGTAGTTGCTCTATTCGACTACTTGGGATCTTTCAGGTTTTCATATCAATTTAGGACCGTTTTGTTTTGTTTTGTCTTGTTTTGTGAGGAATGCTTTTGGTTAGGGGTTAGATTGAAACTGTATACCACTTCAGCACTATGGCCATTTCAGTAATACTAACTCTGTAATCTGTGAGCCTGGGACGTCCTTCCCACAACTAGAGGAGCCTGTAGTTTCTTTCCTTATGGCTTTATATTTTTATCATGTAGACACCTCATGATCTTGGTTATCCTTGATGATGGATGCGATTTAGTCCACGATTTCCTTTACAGTAGGTTCATCAGTGGTAAATAAAAAGGCTACTTCTTTTTGTGTGTTAACTTTGTATCCTGCTACTCTGCTGAAAATATTTGTCAAATCTAAAATTCTCATGAAGTGTTTGGGGATTTTAACTATGGCATCATATCATGTGCAAATAGAAATAATTTGCCTTCTTCCATCTTTGTATTCCCTTTGTTTCTTTTTCATGCCCTGTTGCCCTGGCTAAAACTTCAAGTACTATAAAGAATAAATGTGAACAGAGTGAACACCCATCTTTTCTGATTTACAGGGAATGTTAATATTTCTCCCAGTGAGTCTGGCAACTACAGGTTTTTACCACATTGGGGTGTGATTCTTTTATAACTAGCTTCCTCAGGAGTTTTATTAGGAAGTCTTGTAGATTTGTGTCCAAAGCTGTTTTCTTAAGCTATTAAATAATTGCATAATTTTTGTTCTTGATTCTCTTTACATGGTAGATCATGCTCTTGATTTGTCTATTTTGAACCACACCTACTCCTCCCCGAGTGAAGCTAATTTGATGATGGTGTCTGTGCTTCTTTGTGGGATGTCCATATCTAGTCTTGGCTTCAGAGTAACACTGTCTATACACCAAGCACAGAGGTGTCCCCTAACTCTGTCTGCAGACCAAGCACAGAAGTGTCCCCTAACACTGTCTGCAGACCAAGCACAGAGGTGTCCCCTGCCTTAGTGTCGCCTAGTGAGCTCGTTTTAGGAAGGCCAGCATGAACTTGTCTAAGCATCTGATAACATTCTGCAATGAACTGGTCAGGAGTCTCTGCATGCTATCTTTGCATGTTTTGTTTTCCATATTAATGCATGAATTTTCTACTGTATCAATGTTGTTGCTTTCAGTCTGCAGAGTTCTCTTTGATTAAATCCGTTCAGGGATGAATTCTATACCATTATTTCAAAACAAATCTGAGTCTCTAATTCCCTAGATTTCCATTCAACTCTTTTTATTTAAGTCTTCTTTTAGGAAGACTTTTTTATTCCTACAGATCTATCTCTTTATTTCGATAAGTCACGTATATCTAGAAATTTATTTGTTTGTTGTAGGGTTTCTTTCAAAATAATTCTTGATTGTCCTCTGGATTTTAGAGTATCTGTTGTCACATCCCTTGTTCCCTAACCCTCTGTGACTTTGGGTCTTCTCTTTCCTCTCGTCAGCTCTGTTTTTCAGTCTTGCTATTCCATCCATCTCAGAGTGGAAATTTATTGTTTATTTCCTTTCATAATTTCATATTTGAATTATCGTTATTTTTATAATACCTTGAGTATCATGCATTGTTTTCCCAGTCTCCGATTTTTAAATGTTTTAAAAGATTTATTCATTTATATTTAATGTATGTGAGCTTTTTTCCCTGTTTTTCCTGCATGTGTGTCTGTGCACATGTGTGTATAGGGTCTATAGAAACCACAAGAGGTCACTGGATCTTCTGGAGCTGGAGTGACAGATGGCTGTGAGTTGGCATCTGGTGCTGGGAATTGAACCAACCACAGAGCTATCTCCCTGGGACCTCTGTCAGAGCAGCCAGTGCCCCTAACCACTGAGCTATCTCCCTGGGACCTCTGTCAGAGCAGCCAGTGCCCCTAACCACTGCGCTATCTCCCAGCCCCAAGTGTCTGATTATTTTAAAGGTTGGCACACAGCTATACACTTCTGCTTTAGAACTTCCTTTGCTACATCCTACAGATCTTTAATGTGTTACTTTCCCAAGAATTTAAATATTTCCTCCATTTATTTGATAATCCCCCGATCACTTAAAGTATCTTACCTTATCTCCATGTGCTTCTAAAGTTTCTCTTGGTAATACTGATTCCAAGTTTTATTCTACCATGTTATGGTAGAAACCAAACAAATTATTTAAATTTTTTTCTGGTCTTACTAAGACTGGCTTTGTGGACTAAAATTCTTTATTTTTTAAGAGTATTCCATACTAAGTGTGAATTACTAGTAAGTGTGCGTATTTTACAGTGGCTGATTTGAATATTGGGTATATTTCTAGTAAGCCCATTTAATGTGTATAGTAATTTAACTTTAAAATTTTTTGTTGATTTATTTTGGTCTGGATAAAATACCTGTTTTGAGAATAGTGTATTAAACTTACTAAGTACTATGGTGGGATGGGGGAGGGATTGTGGAATGGGGGACTGGGCGGGGAAACAGAGATCCGGATGTAAAGTGAATAAAAACATTCTTTGTTTCAAGTTAAAATAAAGGAAAAAATTATTCCATTAAAAACTAATTGAAAGAGAGTGAGAGATGGAGCTGGGGATGTGGGTAAGAGCACTTTCTTTCCAAGATCTAGGATCAGAGGTCTTGAGTTCAAATCCCCAGCCCTCTGCATTGGGGCCACAGACAAACAGATCCCAACAATACACGGGGCAGCAAGTATAGCTAACCAAGCAATCTTCTGGTTTAGGGGGAGACCCTGTCTTAAGGTATTCCCATAGAGAACAATAAGGTAAGACAATTGATCTCTTTCTCAGGCCTCCACATGCATGCACACAGGCACACACCCATGCATTCATGTGAGTGCTCATACACGTACATTACACATAACAACATGCTGTGCACACACAAAATAGAGGAGAAAGAAAAAAAAGTCGATAAAGGAGTTTGACTACTAGAAGAAAAGAGTAATAATAATATATGTAAATATATACAATAATATATATGTTTATATGCACATTATATATATATATGTGTGTGTGTGTGTGTGTGTGTGTGTGTGTGTGTGTGTGTGTGTGTGTGTATGTGAGGGGAGGAGAGAGAGAGAGAGAAGAGGAAGTACACATATATAAATACACATACCAGACAGCTAGAAAATACCAAAAGGAAAAATTTTACTTTAAAAAGTTGTCTACATTGTGGTGGTCATTTGGGCAAGAATAGATATTCATTATTTCTGTTATTTCCTCTTTTTCCTGTGTCCTTTTTGAGCCACAGGGAAAGCTTGGAGAGAGTAAAATCTAGTTGATATTTATCTCTTGCTTTTTCTTGTTACATGCTGTCCATCAGTGGGAATGGCTGGTTGAACAACTTTGCTTCCCTCGTGCATGGAACCAACATTCCCCTGTCTTGAGTTCACCCCAGACAGATTAGCTCAGTGGCCTCCAGAGATAGAAGGGTGCAGGAGGTTTAGAGAAGACTCAGAGGGAAAAGGAGGGTAGATGACACAGGACATTCAAGGAGACAAAGCGAATCAAGAAAATTTGGGGATATATGTGCTTTGAATTCCCACTTCTTCTTTGAAGCTTCCTAAACAGCTATCCTCCCCTCCCCCGCCGTGTGGCCATAGAACAGAGTGGGTCAAGATACAGACTCCAGCCTTGAACCGTTGCTGGGCTTATGTCTGCATGACCTTATTGCTTTGTGGCCAGGTAGCTGTTTGTGGGGTTGATCCTGTTCTAAAATGCATTTTCTTCCCTGAGAAATGGACCTCCTGTACAGAAACCATCACAGCATTATCCTGATGGTCTGATGATATAACTGCTCAATGCTCAGCAAATATGTAAGGGCTTGATAAATGTTACACAGGCTTAGTGGTGTGATTAAAATCAACAGTAATCCTATTAGATATTAAAATAATCCCTGTGGCCCAGGTACTCTGCTGAGAACTCTATGTAAATTCATTCATTAAATTCTGAAGACTACAACGTGGAATTGTTACTACCTTCATCTAAAAGATGGTAAATCGGAGGCCAAGCTTCAAGTAAATTGCTCAAGGTCATACAGCTAGTGAACTATGGAACACGAGTTCAAGCATTCATCCCCTAATGGTGTTCCTGCTGGAGGTGGTGGACAGAAACCAAAGCACATTTGCGTGCGTGTGCACGTGTATGGAGTGCAGAGGTTGACAAGTGCCTTCCTCAGTCACTCTCTACCTTATTTTTTGAGACAAGGTCTCTCAATGAACCTGGAGCTTGATGATAAGTCAACTGGCCGGCTTTCAGACTCTTAAGTGTCCTTTTGAGTACAGTGCCCTAATACTATTGCTAGAATTCCAAGTGTTATTTTATATGTGTGTGTGTGTGTGTGTGTGTGTGTGTGTGTGTGTGTACACTTGCATGTTGGCATGTGCTTGTGGATGGGTGGGAGGGACTGTGGGATTTGAAATTTGGTTTTCTCCTTCTATCATGTGGGGGTGAAAATTGAAATCAGTAGTCATGGAGGCAAGCTCCTTTAGCACTGGTGATCAGGTTAGGTCTAAGAATCACTGTTCAGAATGGAAACTTTTTTTTTTTATTGGATGTTTTTTTTATTTAAAAAATTCCCTTTCCCCAGGTTCCCCTCCAAAAAAAAAAAAAAAAAGAAAAGAAAGAAGAAAAGAAAGAAAGAAAGAAAGAAAGAAAGAAAGAAAGAAAGGAAAAAGAAACCCCTGTTCCCTTCCCTTCCAGACAGAGTATTCCTCATCTTATTCATACCGCTGCCTCCTGCCAAGTGCTTTCTGCTTACAGTTGAGAACAGATGTGCTATTGACTTGTCTCATCTCTGGGATCATAGCTGACTGTATAAGGTTCATGGCATCCAGCACCAGCCAGCACAGAGCCAGAATCTCAGAAGGTACTTCATACAGCTCTGGAATTAAGATGGAAAGGTTGCATGGTGAAGACATTCAGCATTCCTGCCTTCCTTGAATTTGCTGAGATATTTAAAAGACTGAATAATGCTATGGCAAGCGGAGCAGTGATTAAGCACTTATTCCTAATGGTCTAGGGACAAACTCTGCTCAGTTGGTTCCCCTGTGAGCTCCAGCTGATTTCCTTCCCTCTTGAGCTCTCTATTGTCTTGGTGTTGTTTGCAACTCATTCAGAAACTAATTAAGTTTCTGGATCAGTCTGTCCTGTAAGAGAGTGTGGATATGCTGAAGTGGTAGTTTTTATACCTTAAATTATCGGAGTGAAAGGACAATTATAATTTACTTCTAAAATTGGCCAAAAGTCAGCTTCCATCAAAATTATTCTGAGCAGACATAACCGGGGTGTTGTATGAAAGGCAACAAAGAGTATTTAAATAGGCCATGGAAAATGTATTGATAATCTGGCCATATTAATCCTGGTCTCTAACAGAGTGTGAAATTGCTTGTTTATTCCACTTATCCAGGGCCATGGGGGAAGCTGATCACTCATTGACAGAGTTACACTTTGTGATCACCTTTCCACAGTGAGCTTCAGCTGGGCCAAGGCCAAACAATCTGACTTCCTGGCCTCTGTCCCATCGCCCTGAGCAGGCTTGGGTACTGATGGATTCACATAGCCCAGGATAGCTGGTTGAGGCTTTCATTTGAGCATGGGCAGAGACATAAACCAAACACCCTGAGAAGAACTGTAAAAATTACGGCTCTTTTATACCCAACATCCCAGGAAGGAGGTAGGGTTGAAAATTATCAAGGATGCTGGAAAAAGAGTTCTTCACTCCAAAACTGTGCATGTATATACCTTGTATACATGCATACACATATGCACAAACATCCTAGAGGGCTTCATTAATCTTTCATATTAGTTATCTGTTACTATATAATAATATTACCAGAAGTGGAGCATAATTATTACAGGACATAAAAATAACAGTTCCAGTCAGTCTATAAAGGAAGCTGACACAATTCCCTTCAGTGAGGGTTATTCGAATAGGAAGGCTTCAAATCTGTGACTGATGAGGAGCCTCATTAACAGTGAGAATCAGTCAGGGAGAGGGAGAGGGAGAGGAGGGGGATAGCCACCCTATGTGGGATGACTGGAGAAGCCAGGGTAGCCCCAAGAAGTCTCTCTGGGGAGTCTTAGACCAATCCCTAGAGTGAAGCGAAGGGACCTTGAATAACCTTTCAGGCAGTGTGAAATCTCACACCATGTGATTTTGTTCAGTATAGCATGTATAACAGGGAACATGGTGGAGCCAGATAGCGTAAATTGACAGCTGCCAAGTCACAGCACAGAATACTTTTTATCTCTGTCCCAGAGAGAGCTGGAGGGAAGAATAGTTTGATTCAGGATATGGGATCAGATATAAGAGTACAGACATGTGTCCTAGTAGCCTAGGCCTATGGTCATGAGTCAGCTATATTCATTATTGCAGGCTTTCGTGAGACTATATAACTTGAGTAACAGCCAGGGATACTGTCTCATCTGAAATTTAATTTGGGAATGATACACTTCTATGCTCACATTCTTGTTGGCAAAACTTATATCCTTGAGCCTAAGGGACTCAGTCTCCTATTAGCTGCCAGCTGAAGGCTACTTTTGGTTCTTTGCCGCCTTCTGTGGTCCATGAATTTCATGTTTTGTATTTGCAATACAAGAACTTGAGAGCTTGGGTGGTTTGGGTGGCCTTCAAGTTTCTGGTACCCCAGCTTTCCAAGACAGATTCTATAGTTCTCAAAGATACCGCAATATCTCTGTGTCAATATCACACCTGATTTTCTTTCTAGGTTTACTGTTCTAATGTTGGTCTCTTCTCAGGAGGAAATGGAACCATATCTTTGGATTTAAAAACTTTTATGGTAGAAAACATTTACAATGATGTGTCCAGAGTCAAGGGAACCAAAAGACACTCTTTCTGAGACCCTTCTCTATGATGTAAAAGGCTCTGTGGATACTCTGCTTGGATTCTTTTATCCAGTTAGTATACTCATCCCCTGTAGTAGTCAGGGTTGCTTCTAGCGGCTCACAGCTGCCCTTATTCTGGAGAATGCTTAGTCTATCTCTTCTCTGCTCAATTTAACAAGTAGACATACACTCCTCTTTCCTACTGTGTTCTATGAAGCCCACCTTAAGATTGGCGAGAAACGATTGTTAACCCACGAGTTTAAAAGAGCAAGGAGAGAAACAACAATGAGAACTGTTGCCTGAGAGGAGATGTGCTCCTTAGTTGAGACCCAGGCAGGGTCTGGGAAGAAATATGCTGTGCACTCTTTGCTCCTTTTAATTCTGCTTCTCTTTAGTCAAACACTGCAGAACGATTGCCAACAACCAGCATTAGCAATCAATGAGTTTCATCCTTTTAGGACCCTGAGCAGAAGCGGGAGGAATCAGTAGACAGCGGAACAATGGACAATGACCAGCCCGATGATCCTTCTCTGTCAGTACAGCCATCATCCTGGTGCCAGAGTGATCTTCAGGGTATTGATTCTGCTATCCCTCACTCACTCAGCTCCCCTTTATCTAGACCTTCTGTGTTGCTTTTATGTCACTTAAAAGATCACAAAAGTGTGATCCATGAAACTCTGGGTTACATATTAATAAAATTTTTTTGATCATATATAAAAGGTTATTTATTCATTTATAAATTGATTAATTTCACTGTTGTTGGGCCTAGTGTTGTAGTTCAGTTAATAAAGCGTTTTTGCAGCCTCCATAAAGCCCTGGGTTTGATTCTAAGCACTGTATAAACCAAACATTATGGGGCATGCTGGCAAGCCTATCCTTTAGGTTGAGGCAAGAGGGTAAGGAGTTCAAGGTCATTCATGGCTAAATAGAGAGTTTGAGGCCAGGTAAAATAAATAATTGATAAATTTATTTAATAAATTAATTGATTTACTGTTGCTATATAATATTTCAGTACATGGCATACCCTTAATTTAAGCTATACCATGTTGAATGACAGACTTTTCCTAGGGAAACACAATGGACACATTTCATCCCAGATAGGTGGACCAATATAGACCAAAGTCCAAGTGGGTAGACCAATGAGTTTTATTGGAGTTACTTACAGGGACAAGAAATGACTTAAAGACAGCTGCATCATCAAGCACCATCCCAGCATGGGTGACAGCTCACATAAGCTGAAGTACACTGCACAGCCTGCAGGCAGGTCAATGGGTTACAGCATGTCATTTCCATCCACGTGGCTCATTTGGTCTGAACCTCTTCTAGGCAGCTCAACTGGTCTTTGTTTCTTCTAGGTAGTTTTGGCTGGTCTCTGCTTCTCACCTGATCTCTCCTTTTTTTAAGAGGCCAGGCTTGTCTGAGAATCTTTGTAAATTGTCTTGTCTGAGAGTGACTTGTAACAGTATTTTCTTTTTTCTTTTTTTTCTTTTTTTGGTTTTTTGAGGCATAGTTTCTCTGTGTAGCCCTGGCTGTCCTGGAACTCACTCTGTAGACCAGGCTGGCCTCCAACTCAGAAATCCACCTGCCTCTGCCTCCCAAGTGCTAGGATTAAAGGCATGGGCCACCATTGCCTGGCTATAGCAGTATTTTCTATTTATATAGTCTTGGGAAGGAGGAGCCTAGTGAATCTCCTCAGTTCCAGGGACTTCCTGAAGCTATTTTGAGTTGCTTCCTTCTTATCTGAATGAGCTTCCCTGGAGATGGAATGTATCAATCTTATAGAAAACTGCTACACAATCACTATAAATTATTATGGGAAAAAACCTGATAATTTTCAGTTCTTTTTTGGACATTTTTTTGGCACATATGACTAGATTGCTACCATTTAAAATCTGGTTAAATTGGCTGATGGGAACCTTCAATCAAGAGCAGATGTGGCATCTCTGATCAGCCACCCACCCCATGTGCTTTCTTATCTTTATGACTATATTACATTAAATCAGAGGTTTTCTTTGCCTTTATGGGAGTAGGTGGTGAAAACTATTTGTTACCGCTTGTAACCCAACGGGGCAATGATGTATATGTGGTGGGGAGAGAAAGCATTGTAGCAATCTGTAAATGAAAATGTGAGGGAAGATGAGTTTGTGGAATTGCCTATTCTGTAGTACTTGTACAGGTCCCAGCAAACCTCTCATGCACACACAGGATATGTGACCATCTGTTGTATAGACCAAGAGATGAACTTTATGGAATATATGGTTCCTACGAGCCAGCTGCTGCTATAGAAAGACCACTGCCAGGAAGGTAAATGACCTGACCTGAAAGCTGAGACTACAGCTAAACAAATTTTTCAGAGTACGCACTACCATTTTCTCCTTGCTCTGTGAATCTATAAAAAATAGTAACTCAGGCATGTGGCTTCCCTGGTGTACTGCTGACTTGAGAAGTGGCTGTGAGCTTTTAGAGGAAGGTATGCCTAGATAATGTGGGCTCCTGTGGTGGTTTGAATATACTTGGCCCAGAGAGTGGCACTATTAGGAGGTGTGGCCTTGTCGGAGGAGGTGTGGCTTTGACACAGTGTGTCACTGTGGGGGTGGTCTTTGAGACCCTCCTTTTAGCTGTCTGAGAAGAGTCTGCTCCTGGCAGACTCTTTGGATGAAGATGGAGAACTCTCAGTGCCTCCAGTACTATGTCTGTGATGCTAATATGCTTCTTGCCATGATAACAGCATGACTGAAACTCTGAGCCTGTAAGCCAGCCCCAGTTAAACCACCACAACTCCAAAGGCAGGACTTTACATGAGTGAATTGTGTTTTGTTTTTAAAGCAATAGAGAGCCATATTAGAGATTCCAAGTAGGAGAATGATTTTTTTTCTCTTGCAAGACATCAGACAATGAGAATAATGACTGAAACTTTGAGAATTTTTACCATGTGCCTAACATTGTACAAACTATTAAATGTATTAAGATACATTCTTTCATATATTCATTACAGAGTCTTTTCCATGTGAGTGCTACTAATGGGCAGATTGGGGGTCCTGTTCCATGTTTCACAGTGAGTGGAGGAGCTAGGATTTAAGCAGTCAAACCTAGAACTGTTTCTCTCTTTGATAGAGTCTCTTGCATTATTCATCACCATTAACTCTAAGAAGAGTTAGAAGGATGGCCCGGGAAAAGAGCACTTACTGTTCTTCCAGAGGACCTGAGTTTGGTTCCTAGCAACCACATGGCGGCTCACAAAGAGCTTCTTTTGGTCTCCATGGGCACTGGGGTCCACACAGAGTAAGCTTACATACATGCAGGTAAAAGACTCGTACCCATAAAGTAAACATAAATAAATCTTACCTAGAAGACTGGCTTTAGAGAGGATACTCTGTTCTCCAGGAGAAGGTTCTTTATGGAGGCTGCACATCTGGAAAAGGATAGATGTGATATTATGAAGGGACCGTAGGGGTGGTTCCTAGTAAGAGGGTAGACAAGAACATCGGAAGAGCAATGGTGGATTGGAAAGAACCCATGACTGGGAGAATCGGGAGCTCAGGATGACTGACATACTAAACCTGGCAGTGTCCACTGACTACTCAGCAACCTGTCTCTATACAAGACACCTTCATCTGAGGTGGGTCTCTTCTACATTTGCTTTGTCATCGCCTTCGCTCAGGCGTGCCTTGGCTCTCGTGTTGCTCATAATTTGTACAAATACAGGGACTGTAATTTAGTAAGCTGTGGATTTACAGCCAGCCTGCCTGTTTTCTATATTTGAATAACAGTTATTCAACTGAACTAGAAAGGAAGTATGACTGTAGGGCCGACACAAGTCCAGGATGTTTGTTGTGTTCATTGTGCCTTGGTAGAACTGGTTGTTTCTACACCAAAGGTTTTACTTGTTGTGGGCTGGGAGAGAGAAAGCTGGCACTGAAGCTCCAGCCCTGCTATTAGAATAGTTATGTGACAAGGGCAAGCAGCCAATCCTCTTGGAAAACTCGACTTTTTTAATATGAAAAAAAACCAACTGTCCCAAAATCTTTATTAATATTCAGTTGGTAGAAGACAGCGTTGCATGCACTCGTGGACTAATTTTCCAACACGCTTGAAAAAAATAAATAGGGTGGAAATTCCCCTCAATCACAAATGCACCTTAACCTGACATTTTAGAGATGAGGTTGGCACATATTTGCTGACTACATAGTAAACATTTTGGCTTTGTTGGCCCTTCCATCTCTATCTCAGCTACTGAGTGCGGCCACTGAAGTATAAGTAACCACAGATAATAAGTAAGAATATGTGCATAGATCTACATCTCACTACGACTTTACTGCAGGGTGTGTGTATGCTCATGACTACACATGTGGTGCCTGTGCATATGTGCATGCACATGTGTGTTTAAGGCTGAGGTACAATCAGCACCCCGTGAAGGAGGTGGTGCGGTGTGCTCACTTGAACTAGTATGGCAATGGCAACAGGGAGAAATGAAGAACTTAGAGTGAAAGCGAAGGAGACAGGGAGGAACTGTCCAGTATTATTGGAGACATTTCACTGTAAGACGTCAACTCGACATGAAGATCAGAAAGCTGTTGCTGGTTTTCTGGCTGCAACTAGAAGTGTAGAACGTGTTATGAGGATTTTTTGTTCCTGAGAGTCTTCCAGAATCTTCATAGGCCTTCTATGTTCAGAGGAGGAGAGTGTGGGTGCCTCTTGCCTGAGCACTGCATGACATCAAGTTGGGCTAGGTTGTAGTGTTCAGACCCATGTCTGATGTTTCAGGAGTTCAGAACCAGGCTTTGAAGGCTGTTTGTTTGTTCTTTTGTTTTGTTTTTGTTTTTGTCTCCCCCATGTTCCCCTTTTAATTTTGAGTCCTGATACAGTAACTGGGAGTCTAGAGTATAGGAAGGAAGGAAAGAATAACTTAGACACTTGAGATACAGAAACCCATGCTGGGATTCTCTTGGGTGCTGGTTTGCAAAGGGCATCTTGGAAAAATGGGCCAGAGTTTAGGAGTGAGAAACTTGGATTATTTTAGGGACAAGACAATGGACTTCTATGATCCATTACTTAGGAAGAGAGTTGGATTTTAGAAAATTATAAAAACTCAAGGGGGGCAGTAAGATGGCTCTGTGGATGAGATTGCTTGTTGTATGTAAGCCTGGTGATCTGGGTTCTATTCCTGGAACCTACACAGGTAGAAGGAGAAAACCAATGCTACAGAGATGTCTCCTGGCTTCTATGTATGCTGCATGGTGAACATGCACCTGTATTCACAGACAAACACAACACATGGCAATCATAATTAAAAGTAAGAAATGAGATGTGATGAAATTTACTGGCCAACAGATCAAAATAAAAGAGATTCATATAAAGCTCATAGTTAATATAAATCTGGATTGTGTCTTGTGGTCTGTTTCACTAATTCATGAATTTTATTTCACAGATGAACATTTTTACTTGCAAATGATACTGGAAAACGGTGTTCTTAGCCGAGTGTGCCAGCATCTGTTTGGGAAGCTTTATTTTTGTAGTGGTGGGGAGGATTGTTACCTGCTTCACTAAAATTGCTAGACAATTGGAATGTAAGATAATAAAGACTTCAGACATTCACATCTGTGTGCTGAACAGTTTCTGGAATGGGGACAGGGATAGGGACACTTCCTCCTTTGAAAAGTATTGCAGTGACTGGCACTTCAATTTTTTCCATTTTATTTTCTAACACAGAATGAAGAAGATGAGCAACATTTATGAGTCAGCTGCCAACACGCTGGGAATCTTTAACAGCCCCTGCCTGACCAAAGTTGAGCTGCGTGTGGCATGCAAAGGCATTTCCGACAGAGATGCTCTGTCCAAGCCGGACCCTTGTGTTATCCTCAAGATGCAATCCCACGGGCAGTGGTTTGAGGTAGGCTTCCCCACAGAGCCAGACAGAAGCCTGGCTGGATGCTCCATTCAATGTAAAAAAACCAACAAGGCAAAAATATTTCCTGTCTTTAGCAGGTTTGCTCTAAAATGAGAGAAAGTTCCAGAAAACTTTAAATAAAATCATGTTTTTGTTTATCTCATGATATTTTGATATGTAACATTTTGACAATTTGTGAGCCTAGAATTTTTAGCATGTTTTGGATAATTACTGAGAGACAACTATAATACACTTTGTATTATACCCAATCATTGACAAAATGTTAACTGGTTAGAAACAAACTTGTATCCAGAATCCAGGCTAAGCTAGGGTGACAAGACAAATGTTGCAAATAGTGGCTCCATAGAGCCAAGGCAGACTTCAGGTTAGATTTGTTAAGAACCAGGCCCCTGGGCATGATGGGAGGGAGGCTCCTTGTTCTGAGGGAACACATTTGAGAGAGAATTGACTACTCAGATGGAGTTAGTATAGGGTCTCAGGTTTTTCTAGATTGAGATGGAAGTAGAGGGCAACTGTAACAAGCAAGCCAGTTCTGTGGAATTTCTGGACCTTGCTCTGTAGTCTGAGGGCAAGTTCTGGACCCTGGAGCTGGGCTGGGTTCATGGATGCTAGTCAGAATGAGCTAAGACTAGGGGTTAGTCCTCTGATTAAGCTATTAACAGAATGGTAGAAAAGGAGCTGACCTGGATCATATTGAAGAGCTGTGAGGGACATGGCAAGTTTTAAGGAGTGGTGTGGATCTCAGAACCAGGTGTTTGATAGAGCAGTGTGGGACATCCTGACAGTAATGGAACCCAATTGTCAAACCTGGAACAGTGGTTCTCAATCTGTGGGGGTTGAATAACACTTCCACAGCAGTCACATATCAGATATCCTACATATCAGTTATTTACATTATGATTCATAACAGTAGCAAAATTATAGTTATAAAGTAGCAATGAAAATAATTTTATGATTGGGGCTCACCTCAACATTGAGGAACTGTGTTAAATGGTTGCAGCATCAGGATGGTTGGGATCTACTGGTTTAGAGGAATCAGTCTAAGTCCAATGGCATTGGGGTTCTGTGCTGGATGTATAACTTTAATCTGAGTTGGTTGGGGACTAATGAAAGAGAAGCCTGTGTGTCTATAAATCATGAAGGGATTGACAGTGAGGAGATACTTTGGGATGGTGGATGTGGGAGAAGAAGGAATGAGCCATGAGCCTGTATGTTCATACTGCTTTAAGTGGTGTTGCAAGCAAACAAACTATAAAAAATTCTATAGCCCAATGGATCATTGGGGAATGGTATGAATAAACTGGTACTGCTATGAGTTAGTCTTCAAAGAGTGGTGATTTCCAGTTTGTTACGAGAGGACTTGGTATTTGATTTCATCTATTTGGGGGAAGGAACGGGTCTTTTTATTTGTTTGCCTGTTAGATTCCAGGATATCAGTGACCCCATGAAGAACAGCCATAGAGAAAAGCAGGGAGGTTCTTTATATCCCCTGGACTAGCTTGGCTAGAAGCTATGCTGGTAAATGCTCATATGGACACGATGGGGAAGGGCAGAGATAACTGCCATAAAAGATGTGCATCACACAATTTTTATAGGTTTGAGTGAAACTTGAAACAATATGAGTTACATTTTATCAGTGACTTATCAAAGACTTAGTGAACTGATCTAGTGACTCCAGGTTCAGAATAAGAGGGGGGAAAAGGACAGGAAGAACATGGCTTTGTTCAATATTGTTCTGCCTGTATGAGAGCAGAAGGCAGTGTTTCAGCCCAGGCAACTCCACCGACTGAAGTTTTTATTGCTGTTGCAGGCTTACCATAGGTACTAGCACAGTCTTTGGTGGTTTATTTGAAAATACTGCAGGCTGAGTTCTATAAAGTGGTTCTTATTGCTATTGTTGCTTCTTTATAAATCAAAATGTTTAATCTAAGCAGCCTTTTAAAATAAGCATTTTTTTTTTTTTTACTATTTTTCCAGTTAACCACTATTTTTTCCAGCGACAGTTTCCTGAATGACTATCTTAGTCAGTATTCTATTGCTGTGAAGAGATACTCTGGCCCTGACAACTCCTATAAAATAGAGCATTTAACAGAGACTTGCTTATATTCAGAGGGTTAAGCATGGCAGCGCACAGACAGACACGGTGCTGGAGACATCTGGATCGGGAGGCAGCAGGAAGAAAGCATGACACTGGGCCTGGCTTGAGCCTTTGAAACCCCAATGCCCACCCTCAGTGATACATTATCTTCAGCAAGGCTGTACCTCCTAGGTTCTGTCTAATGACCAAGTATTCAAATCTACAAGCCTATGGGAGTCATTCTTATTCAAACCACCACAATATGTGTTATTGTGCCTTGCCCTTATTCATGCCACACAAGGTCCTTTCTAGTCCCTTTCCCCAATTCTTATGGTCCTCTTACTTCCCCCAAATAATGTTTCTTCTGCTCAGATGGTCTGTCTCTGTCTGTGCCGATATAAATTTTGCACACGAGCAAAAACATGTTTCATGAGTCAGTGTTCTATAGAGGAACAGAAACCAACAAGATGGGTATATATTAAAAAGAGATTTCAGATTGGTTTACATAATAGGTGTGTTGGGTGGGGGCATTTAGCAATGGCTGTCTTCATACTGGAGAGAGGCTGAGAACCTAGGAGCAGCCTCAGCCCAGTTTGAGGCTGAAAGACTTGGCGAGTCACTGATCTTCAGTTCTCCCTTGGAGGGCCAATGAATTTGAATTCCACTGTCAGCAGAAGATGACAGCCACAGTGACAGAACAGAGATTTACACAGTAGCATTAGAAATGAAGGTAGGCAGCTGAACAAAAGCCCCCTTAGCCATGGACTCTCTTTCTCATCTGGGATGCTATTAAAGGATGCTGCTGACCCTGGGGGGAGAGACTTCCTCCATCAGTTAATCCATGCAGGACATACCTGCCCAGCACTGTGTCTTTTAGCTAATCCCAAATCAAGCTAACCCATTTGCAATCTCTTAGGCTCAGCCCTACAGACTTCCCTCCCCTATCAAGTGTTTATGAATAGGTAGCAAAAAATATCATAAGGTTTAAGAGACAATGTATTACTCATGTAAGCCTATGATAGCAACTACTTCTCTGAAAGGAAGTGTTGATAGCTGTTCATGTATAGACGGCACTCCAGAGAGGGGGCTTATCCTTGGAGAATGAATGACAGCAAGATTGGGATCCTAAATTAGGACTCGCATTGTAAACTGAAATCTTCATCACTGAGGTTTTATGTGTAATGGCACATTTTTCTCCTTCTAAGCAACCATCTTTTGGACTTTGTTGGTGACTCTTCAAAAAAATAAATCTTAGCTAAACAAAATTAAACAGAATGATATGATAGGAACAAATCACTTTCTGAAAATTAGCACAGAGTAAGCTGTCTTCTAAAACACCTTGTTTTCTCTATTCTGATATTCATATTTTTAAACATTTCTTTTTCTCATTTAATCTTTAATATTTCTTTACTTGGTATGTGTTGAGGATGAGAGTGCATGCGTGCTACAGCACATGGGGAGGAGGGGTCAGAAGACAATGTGCAGAAGTTCCTCCTCACCTTATACCCTGTGGGTTCTGGTTATAGAAGCCAGGTTATCTGCTTCCCTCGGAGCCATCTCCCACACTCTATTTTAACATAATTCTTGTGCATGTAAAATGTTCTTTTCTGCTTTTATTGCCTAGCAGTATATGTTTTTTCCACATTTCTACCATTTTGATAAAATGTAATTTTCAAGTTGCATAATATCCTATCAAATAGATTTACTTAAGCCACTGTCTGATTTCTTGCCTTTTAAAATGACTTAATTTCAGTAATACCAGACTGAACATCTTGGTGCACACAATTTCTCAATTATTCTTGGATGGGTTCCAAAAGAGATGCTGTCAAAATAGAACTGGTAGGATACAGGATAGGATGCTTTATTTTGTTTTATTTTTCAAGAACTTCACACACGGGCATTGCATTTGGCATTGCATTTACATCACTCTGGCTCCTCCCATGTCTCCTCCTCCCTCCTCAATTTGCAGCCTCTTCTTTACTACTGTTATATATACACAAACATGCTTGCACATGCATGTGTGTGTGTGTGCATGTACGTGTGTTCACATGTGCGTGCATGTGTGTGTGTGCATGTACATGTGTTCACATGTGTGTGCCTGTGTGTGTGTGTGTATATATATATATATATATATATATATATATATATACAATCTATTAAGTCCATATAACATTGCTCACATGTGTATGTGTCCAAAGTCGGCCACTCAGAATTGGATAACCTATGACCAAGCTTGTCCCTGGCAGAACCTGATTCTCCCTCTTTTAGCAGTCATTGACCACCTGAATCTCTACATCTAGAGGTAGAACATTGTGGCATTTCCCTTCTCTATGGCAACACGTCAACTGGTACTATTATGCTGGTCTAGTTCAGACAACCATATTGTTGAGGTTGGATGAGTACATTTTACCTGTCATGTTGAGGGGACACTATCTATCCGGAGGCAACTTGAGCCTCTGGCTCTGTCAGTCTTTCTGCTCTCTCTTCCATGCTGCTCCTTGAGTCCTAAGTGTATGGGTTGTGTTGTGGAAGTATCAGTTAGGGTTGGCCACCCTTCAGTCACTTACTCTTTGTACAAGTTGTGGATTTCTGTAGTTGTCTCTGTATGTTGCAAAGAGAAGCTTCTTTGATGAGGGATGAGAGCTACACTTATTTGTGGGAATAAGGAAAGTAAAATAGCATCACAAATCGCATTCATTTTGGAAAATGGTAGTGCATTCTTGTCTAGGCTCTATTATGGACCTCTCTGGCTACAGGTATTACCTAGGTTCACCAGGTATAACTTCCTTCCCACTGAGATGACCAGGAAAACAGATTCTATGCCATGCAGTCGCCTTAAGAATTCATTTGCATGACTATTGATGATGGAGTAGAAACTAAATAAAGGCTGTGAAGTAACTTTGAGATGAGAACCAGGAAATTGGTACTTAGCTTGGGGCTGGAAAAGTGATTGTGTTAAGACAAACTTATAAAGCTGCCTGAGAGCTGGTTGTCAAATACTCGGAGGCTATTTGGGCCAATGTATATTCATTGCATTGACAAAACAGACAGTCCATTACTAAAACTGTGCCAGCCTACCACTGTCAAGAGGAACAAAATGGAGAGTTGGGTAGTAAAGTCCAAGCAGGTGCATTTACCTCGAAGAAGTTGGATCCATGGGCATCAGGGTGGGCAGAGGACCAACCTACCAGGAGCTTGAGAGACAGTTGTAAAGCACATAGGGCTAAAGAAGCTATCTTAAAATAAAATAGGGATGACAAGTAATTTTCCTCTTTTGTTGCTTTCCCCTCTCCCACTGGTTCTTTCTATTGGACAAACTTTGCTGGAAGTCTGCTGGCAAAGTTTGCAGAGAGAGAGCACAGAATATATTTTAGACTGAAAGAGGCAAGTAGACAACACATAGACCTTTCCAACCACCCACTTGGGAAATCATTTACAGTTAGCAAGTGGTGAGCATTTATTTAGTGACACCACCTACTTTCTGATGCAAGTTCCAAAAGTGACTTTTTGCATCCTCATATCTATGCTAGAAGTGAGGAGTGATGATATACTTATTGAAGGCCAACACGCACAATTCAGTGGGGAGAAAGATGGAAGGGTGGGCTTTTCTATTGAAGACCTTGGTAGCAAGAAAGATTCCTATGTACAGAAACACTGAATTGGGAGAAAGGCTTCTATCCAAGGTTGAAGACTGTTTTAAGTGTCTAATAGTTAGGATTTCCATTGCTGTGTAGAGACACCAAGGACAAGGCACTTCTTATAAAGGACAACATTTAAATGGGATTGTCTTACATTTTCAGAGGTTTAGTCCATTGTCCTCATGTCAGGCAGCATGGCAGCATCCAGGCAGACATAGTGTTGGAGGAGTCAAGAGTTCTACACCTGATCCAAAGGTAGCCAAGAGGAAACTCTGATTCTATGCTGGGCAATGCCTGAGCACTAACAGACCTCAAAGCCCATCCTCACAGTGACACTTCCTCTAACAAGGCCACGCCTACTTGAATAAGGCCACACCTCCTAATAGTGCTACTCCCTATGGCCAAGCATTGAATCACATGAATCTATAAGGGCCAAATTCTTTTTCAAGCACCACATTAATTTTCTTAGTATCTTCATCCTGGGGAATCTGAGATGCTAAACAAGTAGTGAAGAGACTCTTGATAAGTTTTGAGGTGAGACTCTGAAAATAAAGTGATCCACCTTTCAGCAAGAACTTTAGAGTTTGACAAAAAGGGAGGCCTTATCATGAGTGTCTTTTGACATTTCAGTATTGTCCTGTGGTTCACAAACATGCTAGGCCAACATCCCTAGCTATTCGGGAATGCATTTGGCCTGTGAGCTGAAGTTTGGATATGCCTGCTGGCATCCAAATTCAATGCAGAATTCTTTGTAAAGGTGTTCTGTCCAATGAGTGGCAACTGAGCACGTAGACAGTGACTAGCATAGCTAAGAGTTAACTTTGGAATGACTTGCGTTTAACTAATGTTGAAATTCACTGTAAGTGTAACAAGCTAGAGTGGGCCATGAACATTCCTTTTGAGGAGGGGAGTAGCCTAAAGTGGGGCATGAGAGATGAAATTAAAATTTGACATTTGTTTTTTATTATTGCTTCTGATTACTGTGTGTGTTTTTTTCTTACTTTAGATGTATGAGTGTTTTGCCAGCATGTATATCTATGATCTGCATATATGTATGATGGCCAAGGAGGCCAAAAAAGGGCATAGGATCCCCTAGAACTGGAGTTATATATACTTGTGAGTTGTCATGTGGGAACTGGGAATTGAGCCAGGGTACCCTGGAAGAGCAACTCCAGCTCTTAACCACTAACCCATATCTCCAGACTCCAGTTTACTTTAAAATGGAATTTTCACAGACTAAGGGCCCTGTGATACTGTGGTTAGGAACTCAGGTGACTATCTTATAAGATCTAACTACTTTCAGTTGAGCCTTCCACATAATGGGCACACATTTACTGTTTTCATTGACCTGTTAGCAAGGGCAGAGATCATCTGACCCCTAAAGGGAATTATAAAAGCTTACTGTTTAACCTCAAATAGACCTATGCTCTGTGCTGTTGATTGTATTGATGGTTAATGACAATGTGCTAAGTTGTTTTTGAAATATAGGAAATCAATTGTTCTGAAATGTACTATAATGGCTGTTTGGTGCATATCAGCAGTGTTTGAGGTATATATCTAAGAACTAGAAATTCAGAAGCAGTATTGTTTCCCTTCTGGAAATATGTGCTCATATGTTTGTATGTGCATGTGCATGTGTGTGTGTGTCCAAAGTTTCAATAAGTCTTTTACAGTGCCTATGTACTTTACTGAAGGAAAACAAAGCTTATGACTTGGATGTTCTTTCCAAAGAGTTTTAGACACACAATTTTCTTAATTTGGGGGTCATACTCACTCATTATTATAATCTCTTGTGTATCCTCTCTTGGCCACACAAAGATGAAAGTATACAATTAATGAGAATGTGGAACTTTCAGCTTCTGATAAGGTGTGGGAATAATTCCTTCTTGTCTCTTGTTAGTGTGAATGGGTTTGTTAGCTCTTGGAACTAGACATCTTAACAGGGGTGATAAACGAAAGCGTCCCAGGGAACTGAGAGGCACACATTGTGACCTGAAGGCTTTCCCTCTGGTTGCTGGAACATAGGCTCTTCTCCATGGCAGTGTTGGATGTTTTCCATGGAGCTGAGCCAAGCTGATGATTGTGTGGCCTTGGGCCCAGATTCCATGAATGAGGAGAATTTGTCATTATGGGGAAACCCAAATTACATTGCAGACTTTGAAGATGTTGCTTCAATCACTGTTAATCCCACTGCTATGCTTAATTTTAATATATGATTATTGGGTTCATAGGACACTTAATTTTAATATTTGTCTATTGGGTTCATAGGACATGCTGAGCAACCAAGGACTGATCACTTATGGATCAATTTCCTATGAGAATACATTTCAGTGAATCCTGGGCTTTGATGCACTATCTAGGAGTAACAGTAATAATTATGATTATTACATTTAATACGTCATTGATGAACTCTGATATAAGGTTATTATTATTAATAATATTATATGCACATATCTCTTTCATTCACAATCTCTACTTACATTTGTAATTTGTTTTTCACCCTCGTCCTGTGTAAAAGCATCATGGACATTAAAATTAACCACATAGTATATTGGGCACCATGATGCATTCCCCTAAATGTGTGGTTGTCAATCAGTACTCACTCCATTTTAGAGACAGAGGGCTAGAGGCTCAGACAGACCTCAAGAATAGAGCTCAAACAGTTCTCAATTTAGATTTGTTCTTATTCTTAAGGTCCAGTGGACACAGCGGAGTGATACCCAAAATCAGCCCATATTCTCCTGCTCTTTCCAATGATGCAGGGTTAGAGGCACATCTATACACTGTCCCTGAACACAGCCTGGGGAAGGTTGTTTGTTTGTTTTTTGTTTTTTGTTTTTTTGTTTTTGTTTTTTTGTTTGTTTGTTTTTGAGACTGCCACTAAAGCAAATCCAGAATTTCTGGCTTCAACACAGAAAAGAATTTCAGGATGAGCCACTGTAACCCCCAGTTGGAACTTATTAAAGGGGTACATACAGGGTTAAGGGAAAAGAAATGCTGGGAGAGGAGTAAGATACCTATGTGAATGGGTGTGAGCACCCCAAAGACACATCATACTTTGTTTTCTTTATAGGAGCCATGTGTACCATATTCAGTGTCTTTTCAAGTTATTAATATCTAAGGCTAGTTAGGAAGTGTAAACGGGATTACAAGGTGGTTTTTGATGGGCACCTGACAGGACTACAGCAGAGAAAGTCAAACTCTAGAGAACATAATTTCAGGAAGGTAGGACACCACTGCTGTAAGCCACACTAATCACCTTGTTTGTGAGAGGGATAAGATAATATATATCAAGCCTTAAGCCTAGTTCATAGCTATTGCATAAAAACTAGCTATATGTGAAAGGAATATTGTGTTTCTTGG
>JADRCD010230135.1:0-28431 GCA_019843815.1 Montemys delectorum
ACTCAAGTTCAAGGCATCAACTACCTGCTTCTCTGCAGTACTGGAAACTTCAGCTCCATGCCCAAGACGCCTGTGGATGTCACAGCTTCATCTTACAGAGTGACCCTGAGGCTGCAGATGTTGCTGACGCCCATACCCCAACCCTGGATGAGCTGATAGATGGAAGTGATTGTGGCGTGCACCAGAACGAGGGCTTTTCAGAACTTTGCAGCAGGGTCACCCCTGTTTTCCCACTCCATCTGGGGTTCTCTTTCTTTCCTCAGATCCTCGGAGCATGAAGGCTCTAGGGTGGTAGTGAAGAAGCTAAGCCATACGCCAGTGCTGTTTGGTTGGGGGGGTGGTGTGGAGGGTACTTTCCAACTGCCTTATAACTCCACTACCCAACGATTCTAGTCTGTGTTTATAAATACACGTGTTCAGTCACGTTCATGACACTTGGGAACAAGGGACATGGGAGTGGCCCATGTGCATTGCACCCTGAGGAAGAAGATAGGAGCCGAGGGGAGATTCTCTGGGGGAGCTTAGGCCAGTCTATCCTGTCCTTATTTTACTTCATTTGTATCTCAATAGGTTGGCAAGGAAGGCACAGAGTGGGACAAGCAAAAAAGTCAGTCGCTTTGGATTCTGAGAACCAATCTCAATACAGCTTTTGAGGTTGGAGTCAGTTTTTGTCCTCTATTCCCTCTACTGTGTCCCTTCCTGGATGAGGTCACATTACTAAGTAATTCTGCCGTTTATCATAAAGACAAATAAAAGAAGAGCCATCCCACTTGAGAACATTTTGATGTCCCTCTGAGTACCAGGAGTCACATTTTTGTGCATGCCTGTGTTGTGAGGTCCTCCTCGTGTTCCTGCTGTTCATCTGTTGGTCTGAACATCTTGTATTGTAAACCAGGGCTGGGTTGCTAAAGTGCCTGCGAATCTTGATATGAAAAAACAAAACAAAACAAAACAAACAAACAAAAAAACTTGAGCAAAAGGCTCAGAGTACCATGTATTAACAAAAAAGAAAGAAAGAAAAAAAAAGACATGTATTGATATGCCTATTTTTTTTTTACTGGCACATTGTATTTTTTGTGTAGACTTGTTTTTAGAAAATA
The DNA here is from genome assembly GCA_019843815.1 of Montemys delectorum. Lineage (NCBI taxonomy): Eukaryota > Metazoa > Chordata > Mammalia > Rodentia > Muridae > Montemys > Montemys delectorum. The sequence continues at coordinate 1,101 of JADRCD010230135.1, forward strand.
ATACGCAGTGTCCACAGGCGCCGTGTCTCTCTGCATCTATGTGTAATGGCTTTATCTGTTAATGCCTTTCAGTGGTGTTTAAGTGGTGTTCCCAGTGTAAGTAAGCGTGGTGACCTTGGACAGCGGTGGCTTTCTCACAGCCTTTCTAAACTGTGAGGGACAGCTGTCCCTGTACATATAAGACTTCTAATAAAAGACATATTTCTTCCTGTTCCTTGCAGTGTCTCTAGTTTCCTGGCGAATCCCTCCTATCTGTTTTTTTTTTTTCAAGTATATTAACAGATGTCTTTTCTTTTCATATTTAGTGAAAGTGGAGGGTTCCTTCCTATCTGTGCAAAACAGGATTAAGTGTTTGATCACCCAAGGAGAGGGAATGGGGGATGCGAAGGACTAAAGCCCCATTTTTTCTTTTAAATTTTTATATTTTTTTATTCAATTCATATTAATTATATCATTTCTCCCCTCCTTCCTCCAGCCCCTCACATGCCCCCCCCACATCCTTTGAAATTCATGGCCTCTTATTCTTTATTATGGTTACCTATATATTTATATATGTACATATAGGCAAATAAATATATAAATGGAGCCATTTACTAATAAGGATTGTGGAAGATCTGGAGAGCTCAAAGGAGTGCCTAGAACGTATGGGCTAAAGGACTTAAATAAAGGGAAGAGATCATACAGAGTACAACATATATCTAGTGCTACCTTTGGTGATCTCAGACAAAGATCCTTATTGAGACGAGATAGACAATGAAAGGTGACTAACCACCACCCCATGGGCAGTAACTCACCCCACCCCATGGGCAATAACCAATGCCTCTTCTTGTGGGCTGTGAACCCCTTTATGGGCAAAGTTCTCTTTTGTGCCCCCCTACTCCCCCACCCCCCAGTCATCTGAACAGGAGGGTTTGGGGTGTCTGATGAAGGAGGTGACATCACAGCCCTAACTGTGGCCCTCCAGCCAGCCTTCCCCATGGCTGGAGTTTCACTTGAAAATGCACCTGCAGGTCTACACTGTAGCAGGCACAATCACACAGTACAGAGCACCTGTGATTCAGTGTTTGTGCATTTGGTGTGCTTCTGTATCATCCCGTGAGTCCTCAGAACTCGGACGCACACACCGACACACATACACACACGAGTCAACGGCCTCCTGTAACCGAGCAGGTATAGCGTGATTGCCACTTTTGTTCACGGTCACAGGAAAGCATGTTACTAAGGCCTTGAGACCACCGGGAGGTGACAGAAGTCCCCTCCTTTGGAAAGCATAGTGCACCAGAAAAATAAATATCTGCAGAATGCAGTCTTTCTATTTTCTTTTATTTTCCCCCACTTCTCTTTTGAAAAAAAAAAAAAAAGGTTTCTCCAATGATGCCACATGAAGTAAAAAGCTAATCTTCTTTTCTTCCTTCAGAGACAGGATATCATCTTAATAAGGCAGCTAACAAGAGCACTCCCAGGTCAGAGAGTGGGAATGCAGGAGGGGCAGCTTTCACGGAGAATCCCCTTCAGCTCTGAGTAATGATTAGATCAAAAGCACGCTGGATTAAAGTGACTTTAAAAAACCATGTGAGGGTGAAGGTATAATTCCAAACATAAGTTTTCTTTCTCTCTTTTTAAAAGCAAGGGGCTAATAGTCACCCTCAAAGTTCCTGGATAAAGGTAAGGCTGGCATTGCCTGCCATATAGGAAGGCACCATTTCCCCCATTAGATGGTTTCCTGCCTGTCTGTCTGCCTCTCTCTCTCCCTCTCTCTCTCTCTCTCTCTCTCTCTCTCTCTCTCTCTCTCTCTCACACACACACACACACACACACACACACACACACACACACACCATACACAAACAACACACACATAGCACATACACACACCCCATACACATACACACCATACACATACTACACATACATACACAGCACATATCACACGTGCACCACATGCACAACCATACACCATGCACACATGCACACATCATATACACACACATGCACAGACACACTATACACATACCACACACACACACATAGCACACACTCCACACAATACATACCACACACATACTACACACACAAACACATACATACACATACAAACCACATACACATATACACACATACCACATATAAACCACACACATACTAGACACAAACACACAGCACATACCACACGTATACTCACACACACACCATGTGCACATGCACAAATTGCATTTGGCTCTAAATGATCCATTTTCTGATTTACACTATACAGCAAGCTCTACCCTTAGCTCTGGGGCAGGGGTAACTGACTGACAGTGCAGGAACAAAGCCCACTGTTCCCACAGAGAGCTCTGAAGAATTCCTGTTCTTCCAGTTCCTCTTCTGCTCCTCCAATCAATTAAATGTGTGGAAAACACCCTTTCTCTGAATGGCTGATGATTCATCTCACACCATTGCTGGCTTCCGAAAGCCTTTTACAGTTTGGTCCCAGTGGAGCTGTAGGTGTCTCCTCACTAGCCACTCTCCAAAGCCATCACTGGCCTCCTGGAGCAGTGCGGAGGCTTGCTACAAGGCTTCTATGAAGGGTTTTATGAGGTAAATATTTTAAGTACAACTTTGAAGCACTTGTTGTTTGAACAGTCTAGCATGGATCAGGGCACAGTGGATCACACGTGGGGAAGGACTGTATATTGTAGTTTGCAAGTGACAAGAAGATAGACAACATGAACATCAGAACCAGCCTGATCTTGCCTAATGGCCTGGTTTTAGGGTTCAGCTCATATGGGGCTTGCTTTCATTCAGCAACCATTGGCGGCGGTGGCGGTGACTGCAGCAGCAGCAGCAGCAGCAGCAGCACACGTCTCTTAATTGTTCAGTGCAAACCTTTACTAACTTTCGTCCACCATTGTGGCACAAAGGTTTCATCAAAAACAAAAGATCCTGACCTAGTCTTGGGGGTATTCCAGCTACTCCTAAGACTGGAGGATCACAGTTGAAGGTCTGCCTACAGTACTGGGACCTTGTCTCCAGATAAAGATGACAAAGAGTTAGGAATGCTAAGCAATGCGTGTGAATTCCTGGCTTCCATCTCCAGCACACAGTGGTAGGGAAAGATTATGTTTGTAATAATTTTTATGTCCTTATTTAACTGTGCTTTTCACTTAAACACAACAGAGAGTATGAAGAGATATAAAATTAGAACTGTCTTTTAGTGGGCTGGGAATACAGCTCTCTGATACAGTACCCACCTAGCTGTGCAAAGCCTTCCCTGGATTCAACCCTCAGTAAAACAAAATTTAAGAACATTAATTTGATTGATCCTAATACTATCCATGTGTACTTAAAATTATATTTGTGTATAGCATGTACTGACATGTATGCATGTATAAATATTCATGTCACATATTTCATGATGTCCCATATTTAAAACATTTGCTTCTTACTGGACATTTTGAGAAGTCACTATGGAGTCCCAAGATGTTAGGGAGAAATCCGGCTCCTCACTTGAGGTTTTTAGTCTTATTAATAAAATAGCTCAGAGGAAAGCTCAGTGACAATTTTATTTGAGTTTAAAGGAAAAAAAAAAAACCCAAAGCACTGAACTGTGAACCTCAGCAGCTGCCTGAAGTAGGGGAGGAGAGGAGTCCATGCCATTTGAGTGAGGTCAGTGTGAAGGTCAGTCACAGGATAAAGAGGCATCCACTTGGCAAAAAGGGAAGGAGGGGAACTTCAGAGAAAGTGGAACAAGGCTGAAAGTACCAGAGAAAGCATGCTGAGATGCAGAAAGAAAAAACGGAAAAGTGACACTTTTCTGAGTAATTCAGAAGTAGGCAGACTTACAAAGTTGTCTTGTAAGCCACTACTCCTGAACATTCTACCATGCTCACTGGCTATGGAGATTCTGGAAAGACAAGCGTCATGTTAAAGGGATAATTTCCCCCTCCTACTCACTCAGCGTGGCTTTAAGTGGCACTGCCTTCCTGAAGGGTGGGCCTTTAGACAGACGAATCAGCTGACCAACTACCAAGCCAGATACTTTGGATCTGAGAGAAGTAGTTTTACTTTAATGGGCCTTTACTGCCACTGAGACAGGTTGACCTCCAGTCAGGCTCAGCTTCAGTCCCTTATTAGTGACTAGAGGTTCACTACATGGCTCCAGTGTGCCAGTGTTCATGACTGGTAGACCAGAAAGAATTACTTCCCCTTAAAAGGAATGGCTCTCATCACAAAGAGAATAAGAGACAGCTTATTCTAGAGGCAAATATGAATGACCATGGCCAGGACACATAGATTAGATTACCTCAAATACCATTTGTTCCAATGAGGAAACAAAAACAATCATAAATCAAAATACTTTCCAAAAATTCCTTGGTGGAAACATCAACTGGGCGAGCTGTGGCAAAATGGTGGAAATCTCAGCTGCAGGCCACTGAGGCTAGCTGCCATCATTCTTAGCTTTGAAGATGATGGGAGCCAAGAGCTTATTCATTCATTATATATTCAATATATATTACCCTTCCAAGGATGTTGGGTCTCACACAGGTGGGAAACAAATGGCTATTTACAGGCTAAGATAACCCAAGACAACTTGACCCTGGACCTGCAACACCAACATCTCCATGGTCACTGAAGTTCTGATACATCAATGACCATTGTAGAATGTTTAGTGTAGGTTTGGTTTTTTGTTTTGTTTTGTTTTTTTGGGTTTTTTGTTTGTTTGTTTGCTTGCTTTGTTTTGTTTTGTTTTCTGGGAACTTCAGGGGACTTCCAAGTCAGGCTATTTAATGATGAGAAAATGAAGACTCACAGGAAACTGGAAACAACAAACATGGTTTTGGAAAGCAAATGGACCACAGCCCCAGGGAAGCCAAACATGGCCAAGCACAGGGCTGGCATAACAAAAGTCAGTCCCAGCAGATGCAGAAGAGGCCTGTAACCCATCTAGAATAAAAGAGGTGCTGGCAGATCGCAAAGCAATGTGATTTGTGCTACATCACTGGCACTTTCAGCACAAAGAGGGGAAGCCCGCTAAGATGTAAGACATTTGCAGCTGGCTGTCAGCTGGACACACATTTAAAACATTCTCCAGCTTTTCTCATTGGGAAAAAAATGTAAATTACTTTTAGGAAAATTCATTCTTTACCAATTCTTTTCTCTTTGTATCGTATTTTACTTTGGGCAAAGAAATGACATAGCAACAGGCAAAGGGAAATGATCCATTAATAGTTGGAGAGATAGAATTTATCTTCAAAGAGGTAGACTATTAATTATGCATGGAAAGAAACTTTTAACTCTGATACATTCCAAATGAAGCCAATGGCTTCTTTTATTTAAGATCTTAATCAAACATATTTGTGGTATCTCAGAGAGGCTGAGGGGTGCCAAGACTGGCCTGCTTTTCAGAGCATGAGGAAAGATAGAGCAACTGACTGGGGCCCACCCTCTCCTGGGAAGTTCTTCAGGACTCCTGTGTGGGGAACATTCATTGTCTATAATGCAGGCCTTTTCCTGAAAATGGACCACAGGGCCAGGAAGCAGGAGCCAGTGTGGATGCTACAGCTGGTCTGCAACCTCACACCCCTAGAGAAGACACTAGACAGCCACAGGTTCTCTGCATCTGGGAGAACGACTGGCCAAGGACTGAGTTTCCAGTATCTAATCGCTTGAATGAGGCGCTTCCTTTGGTTCTGGCTCTCTTTCCTGTAAGCCAGGAAATGTGCTCCCCTTTCATTAGGGGATGCTCATCAGGGACCTGGAATCCGGCTGGTTGCTGCAGACACTGCGTTAGTGTCTTCAGCTGTGGATCTTAAGTCCTTTTAGGCATCCCCTATGGATTAATTGAAAATCACGGACATCCTGTTTGTGTGATTTGTTCAAGGTAACAGGAAGGCCATGAAGAAGCAAATATTGATTTTCTAAAGAAGCAGCCATTTTATACGGCCTGAAAAAGACCCTAAACAAGGTTTGTCAAAGGATGCTGGAATTGGAGATGGCTGTTGCCTGAATGGAGGAAACCTGGAAAGGAATGATTCTGACAGTACACTGTGGAGTCATTTTCCAAAAACTAATTAACTCATGTTTACTCACTTATTCATTGTTCATTCATTCATTCATTCATTCACTCATTCATTCATAGCTCTGACTGTATTACTGCAGGTTCTGGAAATGAGTTAGAGAGACACACATCCAGAGTGGCACTTAACAGGAGTCAGGAACAGACAGTGAGATGATGAAGAAAGTACTATTTCTCCTGGAGTTGACAGAGGGTTGAGCAGGGGCCAGGAGGAAGGGAGCATACCACCAGGCATGTACAATGCCACATTGCATTATGTCACAGTATTGGCATGGCTGCTTCACTTAAAGATAGAGAAGAGGGCTGGAGAGATGGCCTGGTCAGTAAAGCGCCTGTGAGCAGGCGTGAGGACCTGAGCTCAGTCACCAGAGCCTGTCACAGTGGCAGGCATGCATTTGTGCCCAAGGGCTAGGGACTTGGGAGAGTGGCACAGCCAGGATAGCCAGTGAGAGAGCCTGTCTCCAAAGATAAGTCTCCTAAGAGCCACACCTGAGGTTGTACTCTTACTTCTACATGTATGTGCCCTCCACTCACCTGCACACACGAAACACATAGAAACACAAACCATTCCCACCTCCCACCCTCACATGAGGAGGGCTGCCTTACAATTATTTTACCAGGTAAGTTTGTCTGAGGGGAGAGGGAGTTTATTATAATAATTATCAAAAGGAGAAAAAAGAACTGAAGGAGAAGGGCTTGAAACAAGGTTAGTAAAAGGATGCTGGAAGTGGATATAGCTGCTGCCCACAGCATGCATATTAGGTACAGAGTGGAAGTAATCTGGATAGAAATGATTCCTACAGGAACCACCTCTGAGCAAGCTTCCTGGAGCCAGGCAATTCAGAAACACAGGCTAGTGTGTTTGAGGGATCGTTGAGTGTTGAAGTCAACATCAAGAGAAACATGGCTTCAAGATGGTGACTCGGGTGTGCTGATCTTCACAGAATGAACTAGCAAGGATTGAGGAGGAAGTAGAGAGATGCCGCATGATTAACAAGCTACAGAGAGGGAATGTGGGTACATTCGAAGATGGGAAAAGAAATAATCCCCAAGAATGACACATATCTGGTTTCCAAGCCCAAAATATGCATTGTATGAGTGAAAGCAAGCCTCTCTGGGTATCACTTAGTGAGAAAGGGGTGATTGATATTTGAAACCTCCGGAGAAATAGGACCTCCTAATAAGGATGGTCTGGAGGACTCAGGTTTCTAAAAGAAAACAGGGTTGTGAGAAAGAGGAAGTTCTGTAGTCTCAGGGAGAGATGGAACTTAGCACTCAACATCCATTGCCTGTTCTCTTAGAGCTTCCTGGGCCTTTATAAAAAGGCAGGACACTGTAGTCCCAATTCCAAAACATGCTTCCTGACACATCCATCTTTCTTCCCTCCTTCCCTTCTTCCCTCCTTCCCTTCTATCCATCCATCCATGCATCCATCCATGCATCCATCCATATGTCCATATGTCCATTCATGCATCCATCCACACAAGTATCCATTCATTTATCCATACATGTATCCATCCATCCATGCATCCATCCACCCAAGTATCCATCCATTCATCCATGCCTCCATCCATATATCCATTCATGCATCCATGCCTCCATTTATCCATGCATCCATCCACCCAAGCATCCATACATCCATGCATGCATGCATCCATCCATGCATCCATACATCCATGCATCTATGCATGCATGCATCCATCCATCTATCCATCCATCCATCCATCCATCCATCCATCCATCCTTCCATCCATCCATCCAGGGCCTTCTATGCAGGCAGTATGTTAACACTGTCACTGGTATTCAGTGATGAGCTTGTGGGACCTAGCTGTTTCTATAAAAACAACAGTCCAAAGCATTGGTTCTCAACCTGTGGGTCATGACTCCTTTGACAAACCTCTATCTCCAAAAATATTTACATTACAACTCATAATAGTAGCAAAATGACAGTTATGAAGTAGAAACAAAAATAATTTTATGTTTGGGTTCACCACAATATAAAGAACTGTATTAAAGGTTTGCAGCATTAGGAAGGTTGAGAACCATTGGGTCAGACACAGAAGCATCATCCCCTGACACTCATATACTGTGGGATGGTGAGCTGTACACAGACAGCCTGGTCCCTGGTGCAGCACAGGCCTGACACTCTGGTAACCCTAAGGAAGAGCTCCTGTCGCAGCTACAGCTCCCGAAACCCCCTTCAGAGAGGTGTGTGGCCATCAGTCATGTAGGCAATTCCCGAAGCTGATATTCTGTCTGGACTCCACCTCCACAGTTATCTGGCAACAGCCAGGATGGCCCAGCCCACTATAAAAGGAGCTGCTTGCCCCCTCCTCGCTTTCTTACCTCTTATTCTCTTGCTCTTACTCTTAATCCCTTGCTCCCCCTCTCTCTGTCTTCCCTTCCCGCTTGCTCTCTCCATGTGGCCTTGGCCACCCTTTGCTTCTCTACTCTCTCCCCCTCTCTGCCTTTTTACAATAAATGCCTTAAAACCATGGACTGCTTCTTCTCGTCGGGATCCTCCCCGTGCAGAATAATGGAGCAGCTTTTCCCCTTAAGGAGATGCTCATCTAATCTCCCACCAGGAGACCTCTCTGCATTCTCAGCTGTGACTGCCAGTAGCCAAACCAAACCTCCCTGAGCAAGCAAAAGACTCTCTCCTCCCATGGTAACCTGCCAGAGCTCTCCTCCTACCCTTTACCCTTCGGCCCCAGGCCAGAGTCTGCCTGAGGGTCCCTACCTGTTCTCAGCTCTTCCGTGACATACAGCGGCTTCTGGGATGTCCAAGAGCGAGAAACAGATGTTCCTGACTTCCATGCGGCCCAGAGACCCCAGAACCGGCTCTTCTGATGTACCCAGTGGTGTCTGTGGTGCCCGAGAGTCTGAGCCAGATTCTGGCAGGTCTGCAGAGACCTCAGGCTGCACCTTCCCCACCTTCGAGCGGGATCCGGCGACTTCTCACAGTCCAACGCCTGGTGGTGGCCTGGGGTCCAGGCAGTCAAACTCACTGCATCTAGCCTCACTCAGCAGCCCTAGCACAGAGTGAACACAGAACCCCATTTTTGACCCACAATATACCAGCACACGAAGACCTTAAACACACTGTGAGAAAGTAACATTAAGAAACTAAACTCATAGTGGGACAGCGAAGGTGTGTATAATAAGGAGTAGAGTTGTAAGTTGAGTCTTTCAGAATGCTGAGAAGCCAACAAGACTTTAGAAATGTATCAGGATCCCAGAAACTTTATACCTTATGACACTGGGGTTTCCTTTTTGTAAAAATGAACCAATGAAGTCCAAAAGATGAGCCTGGCCTTAAGAGTATTTTGTATACCCACTCTATACTATGGGTATAATATATCATACCCAGTGTATACTGTGAGTATGCTATACCATACCCAGTCCAGACTATGTTGGAGAAAACTAATCTTTCCTTCCTCCCTCCCTCCCTCCCTTCCTTCCTTTTGTCTTTCTTTCTTTCTTTCTTTCTTTCTTTCTTTCTTTCTTTCTTTCTTTCTTTCTTCTCTTCCTTTCTTCCTTCTCTTCTCTTCTCTTCTCTTCTCTTCTCTTCTCTTCTCTTCTCTTCTCTTCTTTTCTCTTCTTTTTTCTTTATTCTTCTCGAATATAGTACATCCTGACCACAGTTCCCCTCCCTCCCGTCTTTCCAATACATCCTCTCCTTCTCCCTCCCCCTCCTCGGTTTCCCTCCAGAAAAGAGCTGGCCTCCCAGCTTTGATATGAGGGTACATGCCTAGTCTTACTGTAACTTGTTATACCATGTTTGATGAGTACCCAGGAAAAGCTCGTTTTCTTCTCTGTGAGTGGTTATCAATTGAGATAGCTTTTGGGTTAGGGACTGGGGCTTGTGTCTGCTTCCACTCTCAGTGCTGGAAGTCCATTTGGCACAGATCCATGAAGATCTTGTGTATGCCTCCACAGTCTCTGTTCATATATGCATAGGTTCTACTATGTTTAGAAGACCTTGAATTTTTTGGTGACTTCAATCCCCTCTGGCTCTTACAATCATTCTGCAGTGTTTACTGAGCCCTGAGAAGAGGGACTTGATGGATTTCAATTTAGGTCTGAGTGTTCCAAGGTTTCTCACCTTCTACATATTGTCTAACTGTAGGTCTCAGTAGTTTTCCCCATCTACTACAGGAAGAACCTTCTCCGATAATAGCTGAGAAGACACTGGTCTCTGAGCATAGCTGAATGTCATTAGAGTTCATTTTATTGCTACATTCTTTTAGCAGAACAATATTTGGTTTTCCCTAGGTCTCTGACCTATCTAGTCCCAGGTTCTTGGTCATTCAAGCGATGTCAGTGATAGGTTCCCTCGAATGGAGTGGGACTTAAATCAAATCAGATATTAGTTAGTTATTCCAGCAAGTTTTGTGCCACTCTAAAACATCTTGCAGGCAGGTCACTGTTGTCGATAAAAATGCGTTTGTAGCTAGGTTGGTGCTTACCTTTCTCCTTTGGTAGTCTGGGAAATATTTTCTAGTACCATGGACAGTAGTCTGCAGAGGAAAAGGCTCTCGATAGGCACCAACTCTGCTTCTCAATGTTCAGTGAGTTGTGTAGGTGTTACCTTCATAACAGGGCCTAAACATCAGTTTGTGAGGAGTAACCAATAGCCTTGGAAATAGCCTGGGTTACTTGACAGTCCCCATAGGGCCCCTTTGGCCAAAAATTTGATTAGATGTAACCCAGTTCTGGAACTTAAGGATTTATTTGGTGATAAGAGATGCTCAGTCAGGGCTTTATCTCCCCCATTATTTGGCAATTACATTTTGGCCATCTTCATATATTTATACATTTAAGGACTCCTCTATCATATTAGGTTTCCATATAGCTCCTCAAATGGCCTTTAGATTTAGCTACCCCATATTCCCTCCGTCACTTCCTGTTCTCTCCCACTCCCTATTGGATCCTCCCATTCCAATTGCTCCCCACACATCATCCATCCATATCCTAGGGTGATTCACCACCACCTAGTACTGTACTATACCCAGATCTGTCTTTATATGAAATCTAGTCTGCTTACCAAAGATTTAACAGCTAACATCCACACATACTGTATTTATATTCCTGGGTCAGGATTACCTCATTCAGGGCATTTTTTTCTAGGCCTATCCATTTATGAGCAATTTTGATGATTTCATCTTTTTAGACAGCTGAATAATATTCCAGTGTGTAAATGTACCACATTTTCTTTATCTGATCATCTGTTGATAGACATCCAGGTTGTTTCCAATTTCTGGCTATTGTGAATAGAGAAGCAACAAGCACGGTTGATTGATTTTCTCTGTGGTAAGATGAAGCATCCTTTGGGTATATGCTCAATAGGGAAAAAGCTGGATCTTGAGGTAGATCTATTCCCAGCTTCCTGAAGAACCATCACACTATTCCTATCATGGCTGCACAAGTTTTCACTCCCACCAGCCACAGATGAGTTTTACCCCTTGCCACAACCTCTCCAGCATTAGTTGTCTTTTTTTTAATTGATCTTTTTCATTCTAATGAGTATAATGAAATCTCAAAGTAGTTTTGATCCTCATTTTCCTGATAACTAAGAACATTAAACATTTCGTTACGTGTTTCTCAGCCATTTATTATTATGAAAATATTCATCCTTAGAGAATTCTGTTTATAACTGTACCTAATTTTTAAATTAGTTTGTTTTCATGATGTCTAGCTTTTTGAGTTCTTTATATATTTTAGATATTAGCCCTCTTTTTGGATGTGCAGTCTATAGAAATGTTTTCCCATTCTGTAACCCAGTACTTTGTCTGAATGACAGTGTCCTATGATATGTAGAAGCTTTTCAGCTTCCTGAGGCCATGTTAATTGTTAATAGTACCTGTGCTATCCATGTTCTATTCAAGAAGTTGTCTCCTGTGCCAATGTGTTCAAGGGCTACTCCCCTTAGATTCAAGTATTTTATTGAGATTTTTTTTTGCATCTCTGTTCATAAAGTAAATTCATTTGTAATTCTCTTTCTTTTTGGGTCTTTAGGTCTTTGTATAGTTTTGGTATCTGTGGCTTCTTAAAAAGAATTGAACAGGGGCTGGCGAAATGGCTCAGTGTGTAAGAGCATTGAGTGCTCTTCCAAAGGTCCTGAGTTTGGATCCCAGAAACCACATGGTGGCTCACTACCACCAGTAATGAGATCTGACACCCTCCTCTGGTAGGTCTGAAGACAGCTACAGTGCGTGGGCCAGAGCAAGAGAGCAAGCAGGGGCCGAGCGAGCAGGGCCATCCTGAGTTCAATTCCCAACAGCCACATCATGGCACACAGCCATCTGTACAGCTACAGTGTACTCATACACATAAATAAATAAATAAATAAATAAATAAATCTTAAAAAAAAAGGATTGAACAATATCTATTCTATGGAATAATTTGCAGAGTATTGGCATTAATTCTTCCTTTAAAATCTGGTAGAATTCTGTACTAAAACCATCATACCCTGGGCTGTCTGTCTATCCATCTGTCTCTATTTCTCTCTCTGTATCTATCTCTGTCTCTGTCTCTCTTGACAGACTTTTCATTACTACTTCTATTTCACTGGGGGTTATAGGTCTGTTTAAATTTTTATTTGGTGGGTGGTATATATTAAGCAAATGATCCATTTCTTTTAGGTTTTCCCATTAGGTGAAGTATAGTTTTTTCAGTATGTCTTTAAAATTCTCTGTTTTTCCTTGATGTCTGTTGTTATTCCCCCATTTTAATCTCTAATTTTCTTTTTTTTAAAATTTTTATTAGATGTTTTCTTTATTTACAATATCTCCTTTCCCAGGTTCCCCTCAAAAAAAGAAAAAGAAAAAAAAAGAAAATAAAAAAACCCCAAAACTAAAACAAACCCCTGTTCCTTCCCCTCTTCCCCTGCTCACTACCCTACTCCCTTCTGCTTACTGGCCCTGGCATTCCTCTACACTGGGGCATAATCTCTAATTTTCTTAATTTGAATATTCTCTGTCTACTTTTTAGTTAACTTGGATAAGGGTTTGTTGCTCCTATTGATTTTCTCTGAGAACCAACTCTCTATTTCATTAATTCTTTGTATTGTTTTTGGGTTTGTTTGTTTCTATTTAATTGATTTTGGCCCTGAGTTTGATTACTTCATACCATCTACCCCTTTTGCATAACAGATCCTCTTATTGTACTAAAGCTTTCAGTTTTCAGGTGTGCTGTTAAATTACATACATATACATATGCATATACATATGCATACACATATATGTATACATACACATACACATATATATGCATATACACACATATACATACATGTATACATATACATATGCATATATATGCATATGAACTTGCCTTTTAGAACCAACATCATTGTGTCCCATAAGTTTGGGGTGTTTTCATTTTTATTCAATTCTTAAAGGTTTTTTATGTCCTTCTTAATTTCTAGATTAACTTTTTTCATTCAGTAATGAGTTGTTCGGTGCCCATTAGTTTGTAAGCTTTCTATTGTTTCTGTTGTTGTGATCTGATGTATATTTTGTCAGATATTAAAATGCCTACATCAGCTTGTGTCTTCAGTCCACATTCTTGGAGTATTGTTTTCTGTGCTTTTACCCTGAGGTATGTCTATCCTTAATGCTAAGGTGTTTCTTGTATGCATCAGAAGGATGGATCCTGTATTTATACCCAATCTGCCAGTATATGATTTGTATTGGGGAGCTGAGACCACAGATGTTGAAAGGCATCAGTGAGCAGTGTTTGTTGATTCCCTTTATTTTGGGACTTACCCCACCCCACCCCCATTTTATCACATGCCCATTTTGATTTGCTGGTCTGAGATCTTTATTCTTCATTTTTATTCTTTGCTTTGGTTAACCTCTTCAAGTTGGGGTTTTTCTTCTAGCACCTTCTGTAGAGTTGGGTGTGTAGATAAATATTGCTTAAATTTGGTTTCATTCTGCATTGTCTTTCTCCATCTATTATGACTGGAAGTTCTGTTGGTTATAGCAGTCTAGCATCTGTGGTTTCTTAGAACTTTTAAAATATCTTTCTGGCTTTTCAAGTCTCCATTGAAAAGTCAAGTGTTATTCTAATATGTCTGCCTTTATGTATTACTCGGTCTTTTTCTCTTGCAGCTTTTAATATTCTTTGTTACATCGTGGGAAGATGGACTGAATAACACATACAGATAAAATGGGCAGAGGGTTAGATCAAAGGAATGATTGGAGTGACAGTATTATTAACATCAGAAATTCTAAGAGATGAACCTGAACCTCTCAGAGTATAGGCTGAAGTTTCCTGAATTACTTATGCAATGCATTGGTGGCTGTGATAGCGGAATTTTCTCTTGATTATATGACATATGGTGGCCATAGTTTGCTGAGAAGTAGAGGTGAGGATGAGATTGGATAAGCAATAGACTTTTTCAGAGCTGTGTATTCTTTTCTATTGCTATGATAAAACATCATAACCAAAGGCAACTCAAGAAAGGGATACTTTTTTTTTTTGCCTTTTATTTCCAGACAGATAAGAATCTGTCATGTCTAGATGGCATAAGAGCAAGTATGGTAGCAGGAACAAAAAGCTGAAATATCTTTTCTTTAACCACAAGCATGGAGGAGAGAGGGGGAGTTGGAAGTAGAGCCACTCCTCCTACTCTGTTTAGGGATGTTACCAACTAGAAAACAAGTGTTCAAATGCCCGAGCCTATGGAGGACATTCTCATTCAATCACAGAGTATTTCATTCAATCACAAAATCTCATTCATCACAAAGTGTATTGGTGAGGACGCACAGGGAGAAGCCACAAGAACCCAGAGGAATCTTCAGAGCACAAGGCAGTCACAACTACTGTGGAAAGGAGATGGAAGGAAGACCATGGGCTGTGATGAAGACTGGTGGAACCTTGATAGAGTTAATAGTCTCTGAGCCAAAGCCATCTCAAAGAGGCACTCCATCATGGTCCTACCTCAGTGATCCTGGGGCCCTAGTCATTGGATGAAAGATGCTCATGGAAATTACAAACACAGCATAAAGACGAGGGTAAGTTCAAAGAGTAGCACAGGAATCTATGCCAACTACATCTTTGGAGAGAATCCTGAGGACTCCATAATAGACAAACAATGAGATGACTTATTATAATGATTCTCAAAGTCATCTATGGACATTTTTTTTTGTCCACAGAGTGTCATGTTTTGAATTAAAATGGCCCTCTCAGGCTCATAGGGAGTGAAATAATTTGAAAGGATTAGGATGTGTGGCCTTAATTGGAGTAGGTATAGCCTTATTGGAGGAAGTGTGTCACTGTGGGGTTACCTTTGAGGAAGCTCAAACCAGGTCTAGTGGCTTTCTCTCTTTCTGCAGCATGCAGATCCAGATGCAGAGCCTCTCTAACATTATGTCTGCCTACATGCCTACATTGCTTCCTGCCATGATAATAATGGATTAAGTCTCTAAACTGTAAGCCAGCTCCATTTCAATGCTTTCCTGTATAGGAGTTTCCATGGTCATAGTGTCTCTTCACAGCAACAGAACTGTAACTAAGACAACCAGTCACTTCTTCTTAGCTCAGTAGACTTCTGCCTGCTTCAAATATCCTTGATATACTTGTCAATATGCTGTGGCTTTGTAACTAGCAACCATTCTGTGCTCAGTGTGTGTGGTTCAGTGGACACAAAATCTTGGGTTAAAATTATTTTGTGAGTCGGGAAGCTATCTCATTCAGGAAAGTATTTATCTTGTAAGCATGAGGACCTGAGTTTGGTCTCCAGGACCTGTGATCTAAAAACTATATAGTTGTGGAGGGGCTTACTTATGATCCCCACTTTGGGAAGGCAGAGGCAGACAGATTCTAGAGCTTGCTAGTCAGACAGCTAAGCCTACTTTTTGAGTTCTAGGCCAGGGAGAAACCCTAACCCAATAAACAAGGTAGACAATCTATCTCCAACAACCATAGCCAAGGATGACCTCTGGCCTCCATATGCTCACACATCCACATATATACAATCTCACCTGCACACACACAATCAGGTATACAAATTCATATAGGGGAATGAGTATGCACACACTTAAAAATGAAAAAAGTATTTGAATGTCTAACAGATCTATTTTCTCAGTGGAAGTTTGTTAGGATTGGCCAGTGATTTGTTTACCTATTTTAAATTGACGCACACATACCATTCATACTGGCCATATGCCCAAATTATGAATGCATCCACCCCAACCTGTGATGACTATCAGACGTTTGTAGCTGGTTCATCATATGACTATTTGCCTTTCTTGTTTGTCCCCTTGATACCAACCTTTTGACCCCAGAAATCACCATTTTTCTCTGTGTCTTAGATAACACTTGTGTCCTGGTTAGTCTTTTTTGAAAAACTTATCACAAGCTTGAGTCATCTGGGAAGAAAGAACCTCAGTTAAGATGCCCACACTGGGCTGGGGAGATGGCTCAGCGGTTAAGAGCACTGACTGCTCTTCCGAAGGTTCTGAGTTCGAATCCCAGCAACCACATGGTGGCTCACAACCATCCATAATGAGATCTGATGCCCTGTTCTGGAGTGTCTGAAGACAGCTACAGTGTACTTACATATAATAATAAATAAACCTTAAAAAAAAAAAAAGATGTCTCCACACAACTGGTCTATAAGCAACTGGGAGGCATTTCCTTGATTAGTGATTTATGTGAAAGGGTCCAGCCACTGTGGATGGTGCCACTCCTGAGCAGGTGGTCCTGGGTTCTATAACTCATGCGGAGACAGCCACACAGTCACAGGGAGCAATGTATTACACAGCATCTCCTCCGTTGTCTCTGCTTTAGTTCCTGCTCCCAGATTGCAGCCTTGAGTTCCTGAGCTGACTTCTCTCAGCGCTGGATGGCAACCTAAGAGTTGCTTTTGGTCATGGTGTTTAATCACAGCCATAGAAACCCTAACTAAGACCATGTGTGAATATGACCACAGAGCATCTAGGTTATTTAACTTTACACAATGTCCTTTAGGTTTTTCTGTGCAGGTGACATGTTCAGATCTTTGCATGACAAGTGTAACTCCACCCTCCCACACATGCATGCATGCACACATGCACACACATGTGCACTCAGGCACTCACATATGAATGTATGCACATACACAGGCAGGCATGCACGCACATGCACACATACACATATGCTCATTCACACACATCTTTCTGGTCTCTCTTTAGTTCTGTGAACTTCTTCCATCCTAACAACTCTGACTTTAGATCTTTCTAGTTTCTCTGAGGTGTGAAGTCAGGTTGCTTCTTTGAGAACCTTGGGTTTTGCTGACATGAGCATTTGCTACTAAGACCTCCTTAGCACTGCTTCCTCATTTCCTCCTCTCAATGAGTTTGTAATAGGACGTTTGTCCTCTTTATCATTTGTGTATCTAATAAGTGTTTTTTTCTTTTCTGTGAGCATGCTTTGGGGAGAGCTGCCTGGGGAGGTCAGAAGTCCGTGTCTGGTACCATTTCTCAATTGTTCTCTATCTGGAGCTTACTGACTGGCTACACTGCCTGGCCAGCAATCCCCAGGGGACTGCCTGTTTCCACTCCTCTGAGCTGTGATGGCAGACATATGCCTTTTACATGGGTGCTAGGGATGCAGACTCAGGTCCTCCAAATCATGCAGCAAGCACTTCACCAATCCAGCATTTATTTCTCTGGCTTCTTGAAAGTCTTCCTTTATGATTACCATGGGTCTTATAAAAACACCATCTCCTAATTTAGACCAGGAACAACTTAATTTGTGTATGAAAATTCCACACATTTACTTCTCTCACACATTTTATACCATTAATGTTGCACTTCCCCCTTTAATGTTTTGTATCTTTAACAAATTACCGGAGCTGCAATTATTTTTTAATACATTAATCTATTAACTTTATACTTGAGTTAAAAGCGCCATATGTTGCATGTTATGTACTAAATGCTACCATGGCACACTAAGGCTTCTGAATTCGAAGCTTCTGGATGGCCTGTCTTCTTCAGCACACCTGATGCTCTGATGTGCTTTCCCATGGCTCTTTGGGGCCTGGGAATTCTTCCATCTCTGTTTTGTTCTGAAGGACATTTTTTGCTGGGTTCAATACTTCTGACTGGCAGCTTATTTTCCTTCTTCCTCTTCCTTCCTTCAAGTTAGCATTTAAAGAAATGGGCCTCATTATAGTATTTCAAACATATAAGTCATAGATTTTTCTTATTTGTCACACTCATATTCCCTCCCCATTCACTCCACCCGTGTGTTCTGCCTACTTCTTGTTGATCCTCTTGCACCAAATGGGTCTGCTTCTGCTTTCATGTCTCCTGGATTCCATATACTCTCTTCTTTTTGTTCTCCTCTATGGTTTATCCCCTCCCACATTCTTCTCCTTTCTAATTTCAGCACGCATATGCGCGAGCACACACACACACACACACATTTACACACCACACACACACACACACACACACACATCCCTAATTTCAATTTAAATCAATCTATTTAATATGCATATGAGAGAAAAACATACAGCATTGTTTTCCAATCTGGCTCATTTGGTTTCCAGTCCATGCACTTTCCTGCAAATGCCAGGGTTACATTTATCTTCACAAGCTGAGTAAAATCCCGCTCTGGGTAAGCATCACATTTTCTTATATATTCATCTGTTGATGTGCATATAGGCTGATTCCATTTCTCAGTTGCTGTGAATAAACTTGGATGTGGAAGTTTGCCTGTGGTATATTGACTTGGAGTCCCTGGAGTATATACCATGGGGTGGCAAAGCTAGGTCATATGGTCACTAACTACACTCTTAGTTTTCTGGGTAACTGCCATATGTGTTTCCATAGTGACTACACCAGCTGTGAACTAGGGTTCATCTTTCCCTACATCCTCAGCAGGATGAGATGGGATCTCAAAAGCAGCGTTAATTTGCACTTATTGGTTGACTGAGACTTTTGAACACCTTTTCAAGTACTTGGTCATTTTTATTTCTTTTGAGAACTGTCTTTTCGGTTTATTAATCCATTTATCAACTGTGTGATCTGTTGGTGTTTAATTTTGCAGTTCTTTACATACTTTAGATACTAATCTCTTGTCTAATAGAGCTGACAAATATTCTCCCCCATTCTGTAGGCTGTCTCTTCGCCCTGGTGATTTTTTTTTTTTTAAACTGGGCAAAAAGCTTTTTAATTTCCCACAATCTCACCAGTCAATTCTTGAGGTTGTATTATGTACTACTGGAATCCTGCTCAGAAAGTCCTTGCCTGTGCCCTTACCTTGAAATGTTTTAGCTAAGTTCTACTTCAGTGGTTTTACAGTGTCAAGTCATACATTACGTTCTTTGATTGATTTTTGTGTGGGGTGGAATATATTGATCTAGTTTCATTCTTCTACCAGCAGGTATTATCCAGGTTTCCCAGACCCTAAGAATTTATTGAAGAGCCTATGTTTTTTTCCAAAAAGAATGTTTATACTTATGTTGAAAATTAGGTATTTGTTGCTGCATATGTCTATTTCCAAAGCCTCTGTTTTAGTCTATGGGTTTCTATGTTTGTTTCGGTGCCAGTACCATGCTGGTTTTGTTACAATAGCTCTATATTATAGTTTGAGATAAGGTATTGTGACCCCATTTTCTGCCTAGACTTGCTTTAACTCTTTGGTGTCTTTTGTACTTACTAATGAGTTTGTGTGTTTGTGTGCTTCAGTTTTGTGAAGAATATAATGGACACTTTTCGTCAAGGAATGTGGTAAATGTAGATTACTTTGGTTGACATAGTCATGACAATGTTGATTCTGCCAGTCCATGGGCATGAGTTGTCTTTGTATCTTCTAATGTCTCCTTTAATTTCTTTCTTTTGGTGTATTAATGTTTTAATTACGGAGTTCTCCCATCTCCTTGGTTATGTTTATTCTTGTTCATTTTTAGGTGATATGTGTGTGTGTGTGTGTGTGTGTGTGTGTGTGTATATATATATATGTGAATTATATGTCACATATGTTTATTGTCTCTCATATATTACATTGTAGGCTTCTTTTCCTCCACTCCTCCCAGCCCCTCCCTCACCCAGATCCACTCCTCCTCTGTTTACCTTCAGAAAAGAACAGGCTTCAACTGAACATGGTGGAACAACTTACAATAAGACTAGGCACAAACTTTTATATCAAGGCTGGATGAGGCAACCTAGCAGGAGGAAAAGGGTCCCAAGAACAGGCAAAAGAGCCAGGGACAGTCTCCATTCCCACTGTTGGGAATCCCACAAGAACATCAAGCTACTCAATCATAACAGATATGCAGAGAACTGAATTCAGACTCATACAACGCCTGCGACTATTATTTCAGGCTCTGTGAGGCTCCATGAGCCCTGCTTAGTTGATTCTGTGGGGCCATGTTCTGGTGGTGTCCTTGATCCTTCTGGCTTCTACAATCTTTTCTCTTCTATGGGGCTCGCTGAGCTCCACCCAATATTTGGTTGTGGGTTTCTGCTCCCATCAGCTGGTGGATAAAGCCACTCTGGAGATGACTGAGCTGAGCACCAGTCTACTAGGATAGCAGAAATAATTTCAACTCCACCCCCCCTTTTTTTTCTTTTGACAGCCAGTTATGTTTTGTTCTATTCTAGGTCTCTGAGCTAATCTCTGGTTTATGGTCATCCGGGGAGTGTTTGGTATGGGCTCCCTCTTGTGGCATGGGCCTCAAGTTAGACCAGTCATGGTTGGCCTCTCCCACAAGCTCTGAGCCACCATTACCCCAGCACATCTTGCAGACAAGACAAAATGTAGCTAGGATTTTGAGGCTGGGTTGGTGTCCCAGTCACACCACTGGAAGCCTTGCCTGGTTACAGAAGATAGCCGGTTCAGGTTCCACATCCCCCATTACTAGTCTTCCCTAGGGTCACCCTCATAGATACCAGGGAACTTCCACTGGACTAGGTTTATATTCTGAGCCTCAAATGCTCCCCAATTCCTATTGTCTCTCCCAGTACTCTCTCCCTCGATCCACCATCTCTGTCTGCCTGATCCCTCCTGTTCTCATCCCTGTTTTATTTATTTTCAAAGCTGATTTCTTTCTTTTTTTTTTTTTTTTGGTATATTGCTTTTTGTATGTTTACACACTCTGTCATGTTGGTAAAGGCATTATTCAGATCTAAGTGTTTCCTGGGTGAAGTCATAAGGGCCTTTGAATTATAAAACATGGTCTACAAAAGGAGGTAATTTCTTTCTTTCTCTTTTATATGCCTTTAATTTCTTTCTTGTGTTCTCGCTGTAGCTAAGATTTGGAAATACAGTGGATATGAGGTGATAAGGGTGGGTATTCTGTCTTGGTCCTGATTTTAAAGTAAGTGCTCTTGTTTTTTCCCCTATTTATTGTTACAGTGGCTATGGGTTTGTCATATGTAACCTTTGTATGTTCAGATTCATTCATTTATCTCTTTAATTTTTTTAAATCAGGAAAGTAGGTTGAAGGATATTTTTCTGTATCTACTGATATGATCATATGATTTCTGTCCTTAAGTATATTTATATAACTACATTTATTACATTTTATATGTTGTTGAACCATCCTATTTATTACATTTTGTATGTTGTTGAACCATCCTAACATACTTATATATTCATACATTCCTGGGATAAAACTAAGTTGGTCATACTATATGGTCTTAATATAATTGAATAAAAATTTCAAAAGCTCTACAGAGAATTTTGCATCTGTATTCATTAGGAAACTGATATGCAGGTGTGTGTGTGTGTGTGTGTGTGTGTGTGTGTGTGTGTGTGGTATGTGGTGTGCTATTATTAAGTTTTGATAGCAAGGTTGTGCTGGCTTGATGCCGGGCATTCAGTGGGGACACTAGTTGGTGGGCCTGAGGTTCTATACACAGGTATTGATACTGAAGTTTTGGGTTGTTTTTAGGACTCTTGATGAGTCCAGCTCAGAAGTTAGGGTGCTGGATGCTCAGTCATAGAAAACTTCCATTGACATAGTAACTAGGTTTTTGTTTTTGCAAACTTGAAGAATGAAATTTATAGATCACAAAGGGTAAGTTTTGTAAAGAAAGATTCTATTACAGGGACCACAAGAGACAGAAAGAAAGAAGAGCTCCTGTATAGTAGGCACAGGTCCTAGGAAACAGGATACCATCAAATTGGTAGCATAAGAGCCTTTTAAAGGACTTAAGGCAGAAACCAGTCTGAAACATAGAAAGGAGGATGATCTAGTCAGTGTGACTGGCCCAGCCATGAGGTGTCCAGGGACTGCAATCTCAGTTAAGTTGTTACCTCATGCCTAACTCCTGAGTCAGGGTCTATTCTTAGAACTGCTGCTATAGGGTTCCTGACCTGTCTGACCATTTTTTTTTAAATCAGTATTTTGTCTAGTCCTAGAATAGTTTAAACTGTGTTCAGGTCGTTGGTCAAGTAGGCCAATGAGGAGTGAGGGCCTGCTTTGGTGTCTGCTAATACTAACTCATTATTGGGTGTGCAAATGGCTGTTGTTTCTCTGGGGTTCCTCAAAATGTTCCTCCTGTTGGTCTACTAGGGTGATTCCTGAAGAGACACACTGGTCTTGGACCACAGCTGAGAGGCTGAAACTGAGCCATGGGTCTTCTTTGAGGTCTACAGCTGAGGTCTGCAGAATTATCTATGAGATCTTGGGTAGGTTCGCCTTCTCTGGGAAGGCAAGTTGGCCCTGAGTGAAGCTACAGATGGTCTAAAAGGCTGTGTGAAGACCCACAGTTGGGCTGAGATCTGCAGACTTTCCCCAGGCATTGGCAGATATGCACTGCTCTGCTGTGAGAACCAGCCTGTCTGTTTTCTGGTCCCATATGAGGATGTATGGAAGAGAGTTTCAGGTTTCACTGGAAACGGAACTCAGCCAGCCCATCCTGAAATCGCAAAGGTACAGTAAGAGGTCAGAGGTTTGAGGGAGCTCTAGTTTTTATTTTATTTTATTCTTATTTTAAGAGAAACTCAGGGACAGGCAAGATGGCATGTAGGGTAAAAGTCTTTGTTGAGCAAACCCAGCAGCCTGAGTTCAATCTGCGAATCCCAAAAGGTGAGAGGAGAGAGTCAAGTATTGAAAGTTGTTCTCTGGCTACCACATGTATGTCATAACTTGTTCGCTCCCTCTCTCTCCCTCTCCCTCTCTTTCCCTCTCTCCCCCCTCTCTCTCCCTCTCCCCACCCCCTCACATGTACACACACTGAAACAAAGAAAACTATTTTTAAGGTCTGGAGATGTAGCCCAGTTGATAAGAGTGCTTGCTCAGCATGCACAAAGCCTTAGGTTGAGTACTGAGAATTCCCAGATACACATAAATTAGGTATGGTTGCACGAAGGTCTTTAATCCCAGCACTCAGAAGATGAATTAGAAAGATAAGAAGTCCGTTGGCTACATAGGGAGGTTGAGGCTAGACTGGGCTATACAATAACCTGTTTCAATAAAAGAAAAGCAAAAGCAAGAGAAAGAAAAAAGTTATCTTCTGAGATTCAGTCTTGAGCTGGGTAAAGTAATGCATGCCCATAATCTCAGCACACAGGAGACGAAGATAGGGGATATGAAGTTCAAGATCACCCTTGACTATATCGTGAGTTCAGGCCAACCTAGGCTGCATGAGATCCTGTCTCTAACAACACCGAAATCAAACCATAGGTGCATGGATGACAGGGCTGAGAATTTTCTGCTCTTCTTTCCTTCAGAGATGAAGGCCCACTTTGCACACACGCCTTTCGCTCTGTATCCAGTTAGAAGCAGAATGGAGTAAAAGCACTCTGACAACGACAGACTCTTTGTCTGATCTTCACTGACTGACCTTTGTGGAAAGGAATTGTTTGAAAAGTTCATTTGCTCGGTCTAGGGAGATGCCTCTGTTGGTAAAGTGCCCACCTTCAAGCACAAGGACTCGAGTTTGATCCCCAAAATCCAAGTCAAAGGGTCTGGTGTTGTGCGTAGGCTTATAATCCTGATTCTGGGCAGGCAGAGATAGGAGAAGTCTTGGAGCTGGGCAGTCAGCTTAGGCTCCAGACCAGTGAGAGATCCTGTCTCAAAAAACAAGGTGGGATCTGGGAAGGTGGCAAAACCAGAAACTTGCTTGCTGCACAAGCATGTAGGCCTGAGTTTGGATCTCCAGCAGCCACATAAAAGCTGAGCGTGGTAGAGTATGTCTATGTTCCCTGTGTTGAGGCGAGGAAAGGCAGAGACAGGTAGATCTGAGGGTTTGGTGAACAGTCATTCTCGATGAACTGGCTAGCTCCATGTCAGGGAGAAACTGTCTCAGAAAACAAGGAGGAGACCAATAAAAGAAGACACCTAATGCGGATTTCTGACCTTTGCATTTGCACTGATAGCTGAGCTCCTACACACATACAGCTTAACTGTTACAAAGCCAGAAGGGAGTCTCTTGCAGCTGCTGGCTGGTGTCTAGGGAAGAGAGTGAGATTCCATGGAGGATGAGCAGAGCTTCCTACAGAACTCAGATGTGCTCCCTAAATAGAAAGCACCGAACCTCTCTCCTCAGACTCAGCTCAGAATGTGTCCCCAAGGTCACAATTTTTCCACTAGAGTTCAAATGGGGGTGATTCAAGGACACAGAGAGATGATATCCCAGGAATTTTAGGATACAAGCTATCCAGCACATCTTGGAAAGAACACACTAGGATAGGAGTTGGAAGCCCGGGATTCAGTGCTACCCTTTAAGTCCTGAGATGAACAGAGTTGGAGGAGGAGTTTTAAGCATCCTGGCTACTTACTCTCTAACCACATCAGTCTTTAAAAGACTGGAAGATTCTCTTCTCACATGAGCCAGCTTTCATTTGATTTTTGGCTTGGAAGATAGGCCCTTGGCATGGATATGGGTATTGATCACCCTTGGAGGGTGAGGAGTCTGAACCCTCTCTAATGAAAAGTTTCTTATAGATAGGAGAGAACAAAGGCCTAAGGTGACTGGATTGCTTAAAGAGCTTGGTTAAGGAGTTTCCACTGAGAGTGCTTTCTGACTCACTGTGGCAGGGTACAGCCTCACCGTACCTCACCATCCCCTTCAGATATTGACTCCTTACTCTGAGTTAATCACCATCTGCTTTGCAGAGTCTCCTCTCATCTATCCTTCCTCTGTCCCTTCCTTCTTTCCTCTATCTCCCCTTCCTTTCTTCATCCTTCCTTCCCTTCTGCTGCTACTCTTTTCCTCCTCCTCCTCCTCCTCCTCCTCCTCCTCCTCCTCCTCCTCCTCCTCCTCCTCCTCCTCCTTCTTCTTCTCCTTCTTCTTCTTCTTCTTCTTCTTCTTCTTCTTCTTCTTCTTCTTCTTCTTCTTCTTCTTCTTCTGTGAGAGTGGAGAGCAGACAAGGCCTGTGATGTAGGCTGGTGTTAATATACTGACCATGTAGCTGGGAATAACTTTGAATTCTTGAATTTCCTATTCTTCTGTTTCTACATCCATAATGCTGAGATTACATATGTGTTCTGTGATCCCTGGCCTATGTGCTGCTGGGGATGGAACCCAGAATTTTCTTCTAATTAAGTCATAGTCTCAGGTTCCATGTGTGTGTGTGTGTGTGTGTGTGTGTGTGTGTATAATATTCCATATATACATATTATAATTAAATATGTAATACATTATATATTTCAACATTTTTAAAATTTAAATATATTTTGATCATATTCTTCACCTCCCACAAGTCCTTCTATACACTTTCCTCCTCCCTACTTACCCAACTTTAAGTTCTTTATTAAAAAACAAACAAGAGTCCAAAACAACAACAAACTCAAAGCCAAGAAAACAAAATACCACCCCCTCCCTGAAACCTACCAAACTGTGACCAATTAAAGCACAAAACCCCCTTGTGGAGTCCATTGCATTGGTCAACTACTCTAACATGAGGGCTATTATTAGTCAATGTTCTATTGCTAATGAAGCGATACCATGACAAAAAGCAAGCATTTAATTGGGGCTGGCTTATAGTTTAGAGGTTTAGTCCATTGTCATCATGGTGGGAAACATGGCAGCATGCTAATAAACATGATGCTGGAGACTAGAGAACTAAGAGTTCTACATCTAGATCCATAGGCAGCAGGCAGAGAGAGACGCTAGACCTGGTTTTAACATTTAACTCCAAAGCTCACCTCCAGTGATAATCTTCCTC
This sequence comes from Montemys delectorum, assembly GCA_019843815.1. Classification (NCBI taxonomy): domain Eukaryota; kingdom Metazoa; phylum Chordata; class Mammalia; order Rodentia; family Muridae; genus Montemys; species Montemys delectorum. Next base: position 27,271 of record JADRCD010230135.1, read on the forward strand.
CCATAAAGCCACACCTACTCCAACAAGGCCCCACCTACTAATCCTTGTCAAGTTGCACCATTTCTTAATGATCAAGCATTCAAATATATGAACCTACGGAGCCATTCTTATACAGACCACCACAAGGCCTATCATGGAGTGGTTAATATACCCATAGTCACTCTTTTGTAGAAAATGTATTTTCCCTCTCCCAGCAGGTATACCCTAGTGGCTAGGGTTTCATTCAGTCATTCATTCATTCTTTTTTTTTACTATAAGATAAAAAACCCCTAACACTTTGGAATTAGATCAAACAAACCAATAGAAAGAAAAGCACCCAAGAAAAGTCACAAGAATCAGATTCTTACACATTATCAATTTGGATGCCAGCTTGAGACGCAACCTCAGCCCCCTCTGCAGCACAGTTTCTGTGTGCTCACCCTGAGGAATCCACTCCAGAAGACTTCACCCTAGTCAAGCTGTTCTCTTGTTAATCTATCACAGCTGATTCTTTAGCTCCAGATGACCACGATCAATTTCCCAGTAAGGTTTTATATCCATAGATCATTAATTCAAAATATCACAAGAATGGTTCTGATAGTTTTTGCTTCCTTTTGAAATTTCTCAAGCCAGGTATTCATCTTTCTCCATTCTTGTCTTCCAAGTTTCCCTAACAGCTTGTTAAGCTCTAGGTACTCAAAGTCGTTGTCTTCAATACCCTCTCCCAATCCTCCCTCAAACATGGCCAGCTCTATCATGGCAACATCCTCCTGTCTGATACAAATTTCTGACCTAGTTTGCTTTCTGTTGCTAGGATAAGCACTTTGACAAAAGGCAACTCGAGAAGGAAAGGGGTTATTTTATTTTTGGTTTGTCCAGACAAGGCTTCTCAGTGGAACCCTGACTGTCCTATAACTTGCTTTGTAGACCAGGCTAGCCTTAAACTCACAGAGATTCACTTGCCTCTGTCTCCCAAGTGTTGGGATTAAAGTTGTGCAGCACTTCCATCAGTCTATCACTGAGGGACTCAGGGCAGGAACTCAAGCAGGAGCCTGGAGTCAGGAACTGAATGAGAGACCACGGAGGAACACTGCTTACTGATTACTTTCCTTGGCTTGTTCAGCTTTCCTTCCTTCTTTCTTTCTTTCTTTCTTTCTTTCTTTCTTTCTTTCTTTCTTTCTT